>LBNU01015509.1:51565-68868 GCA_014162995.1 Artemisia annua
TTTTTTTTCCAAGTATTTTTGAGAATTTTTGAATTATTTAACCTAACTGAATTCTAAGCTTTTAGAACTTAAGAAAACTCACAAGTGAGCCACTAGGAGCTTAAAGAAACACTGAATAACAATTTTTAACAACATAAAATTTAACATGAGATTTCAAGTAAGAAAAGTGCATAACTGAGTTGGAATTTAAAAAATTGAAATTGATAACTGAAACAAGTTACAAATACACTAAGAAACTTTGAAATTACATTTTAAAGCTAAATTTTAAACTAAGAAATGGGAATTACATGAGAACGATTTAACTAAACTAGGCTAAAACTACTCTACACTAACTAATGCTTCCTTCTTTCTCTTTCTTGACTTAAATAGCTCCTTTGGGTCCTCAGTGACTTTCCCACTCCTATCTGAGCCGTGGGATTGACTTAATTTGATCCTGGCCATCAAATCCGTTTTGGCGGGAAAAATGGTTTGACCAATTGGGGGTCTGTGCTTACGTGTGTAGGGGGTGGCATTTATGATGGTGTTAGTAGGGGGTGGTTGAAGTGATGGGTGAGCAAGTGGTGGTCAAGTGGTTTGAAAACCATGGTGGTTTCTGGTTTTGCAGGTGGTTTTGAGGGAGGAGGGAAGGTGGTGTTTGACTGCTTGTTTGACCCTGGCATTTTACTAGCAAAATGGGATGTTGGGCTGGAGTGGTGTTGGGCTTGTTTTGGTTTTGGGTTTAAGTATAATAAGGGTCCGTTTGGTATGTAGTTAAGTACAAGGACCATTCATGTAATTTCTGAATTTTGAAGGGTGTGTTTTGGCACTGTTCCAAAGTTATTCCAAGGGCTAAACTTGCCAAGTGATGAATAGTACAAGGTCCTTTTTGATATTTTTCACTTTTTGAACTTCAGGGACTTGTTTTGCCAGTTTGTCAAAGTTGAGGGGCCAAACTTGTAATTTCACCACATTCTTATTCCAAGGACCATTTGTGATAAATTTTACTTTCCAAGGACCATAAATGACTTTTTCATTCAAAATATTTTGCTCAGGGGCCATTTCTGCCAGTTTTGAAACTTGAAGGACCATTTGTGTAATTTTTGCAAACTTGCCACCAAAGGACTAAATATGATTATTTGTGATTTCAAAAGGACCTTTGGTGACTTTTTATTTAAAATAAGTTCTTAGGGACTAGTTTTGTCAATTCTTGATAGTTGAGGGACTGAAACTGCCAATTATGCAAACTTTGGTTGTTTTTCATCTGTTTTTGATCTTTTTGCATCTGAAACATATAAAACACACTTTTGGAATATTTTCACTATTTTGATGCATTATTGGGTGTTTTTGGATGTTTTGGCAGTTCAAATGTTACAAAATTGATGAGTATTTACACACTCATCAATCCCCCACAATAAAATATTGCTAGTCCCTAGCAATCTTTTATAAAAACTTAATGGATTTGATGTCTCTTTACCAAAAGCCATTACTTCTGGAATAGCCAAATGTTTCGGTTCAAGTAAGAACTATGGTACACTGATAACCATATGATTTTGAGCAAATCATCAGCTGTCAACGGATTTGATTTGTCTTTACCAAAAGCCGTTTGCTTATGGACTAGCCAACTCTTCATGATCAAAGATATAGTGAGCTGAATACCATACAATTTTTGGCAAATTGCAAGCCATAAACGGATTTGAGATATCTTTACCGGGAGCCGTTTGCTCTCGGATTAGCCAGACCTTTTGTGGATGAGACATATCTTGACACTAACCATTCCTTGCCCCTCGCCCGTTTACCCGCGTTGGGAATAAATTCGGGCATTGTTAAGTCTAGCATCCCGCGACCCTTTTGTCGTGCGCTACACCTAGTACTTGGGGGGAAAAAACATGATTGACAGATATAGTTACACGTGAGTCAACGACCCGATTAGTAATCAATACGTGAATATTTAAAGACCCCGCTACCGTTGGCCCTAGAATCAGTGACATTGACCTACCTGGACTGGCTTCCTTGCCATAAACAAGGCCAAGCCCCAAAACAATATTTTATGGAACCGGACTACAAGGGATAGTCTCTCCTACACAATCATGGACACGCATACCTTATCACCAAACTATTCGAATAACCCGGCGGTGACACGCTTGGAGTATTGAAAAGGTAACCCTTATCGGTTAACACGCCTATTCAAATACGATCGTCGGGATCCTAACCTCGAATAGGTAACGATTTCACAAAGCATCCTAACTCTTCTTCACAATACCTAATAACTATGATTACTATACTACTCACGCCGGAGCCGGACCACAATCCGGGGCGGCATCCCTTCGATAAGCCTAACGGTGGTTTGTTTTTCTTCTTGTTCGAGCAGTCCTCCTCAAGCAACTCTTGATAGACGAACCGAACCAACAACACAGGAACGGCCCAACTTTTGTTATCCAACCAGATCCGTTCCCTCGCGCCCTGCTCCCATCCATCCAAGTCATATCTTAAGTAAGATCTAACTCATATCTTAAGTCAATGTGGGTGTTTATAAATATGTACATGTAAAGTACATATCTTTTGAGGAATTCATTAAAGTACAACAATAATCATGTAGCCCAAAACCAAGTACCATGATCACAATAATCTACTAGTTATGATACTTGCATATGAAACATTCCAACATAAAAATTAAACATTCAAGCATCAAGTTTGATGATGTTTGGCTCTTGCTGATGCTTGCTTGCATTTTAGCTTGCTGATGCTTGCTTGCAGCTTAGCTTACTGATGCTTGCTTGCAGCCTAGCTTGTTGATCATAATGTTATGGTATAAAGAGCCACATATAGTATAGCGAGCTGACTTATCAAGCGCTCAACCTGAAAGGGCATGCAACCACTTGTCCACTTGTGAGCACATCATGGATGCATTCTCCAATCACACTTATCAAGTGCTCTAATCACATGCTCAGCTGCCTCCATTGTGTCTTGTAGTGGAGGATAGCTCCATGTTTCAGCAGTCTGTGAAGTAAGACCATTAACAAAACATTACACATGAGAATTTGCTACCCAATCTACCAGTATGAACTTTGCAAATTGTCTTGTTGGCCTAAATTATATTGAACGCACCAACTGAGGTTATATTTTATCTTAACAGGTCAAATGGGTAAAATTTAGAAAGTTCGGCAACAAGGAAACCGGGGTTAAAAGGTTGCCTAATGTATTTTAAATGCATGAAAATCCTAGAATTTTCAACAAATATACTAAAACTGCTTATTCTAACACTTTTCACACGCTAATTATTTAAATAAAAGGCAAAACTTGTGGACAAAAAATTAGTTTCTGTCAACTGAACCAGACCCATACAAAAAAAAAATTACCCGTTACCACGTGTTCATATGAACAATCAAGGAAATCTAACAAACACTTTGGCTAAGAATAGATGTAAAGTTATATAATCATAAACAAGCTGACCCATTCCACAAACCAAAATAAATTATTGCAATAAGTATTGGATTAAAAATGTCATATCTAATATTTTTTTAAGAATTAATTCTACCTTCATGATGTATTCAAAGTATGATTCAGGAACTTCTATTTCTGATAAACCAATACTGTTGATTAACTGCACTTTCAGGAACTGATGCGCGCATTCGCGTTTGTGAGTCAACTGTTTCCTGGTGTCATGTTTAAGACCACCGGCCGGGACACCGGACACAGGACACTGGGAGCGACTACTTATCCTGGTGGCGTCGAAGAAGTTAATCGACAGAGCGTGATCCGTCAGCCTCTGGTGCTAGTATTCCTTAATCAATACCAGCTGTCAAATCCAAACTTTTCTAGGAACTCAAAATTCATCCTCACTAGTCACTACAATATATAAATTCAATAAGTACACACCAGCTATAAGATAAACCAAATAAGTAACATTTTAGCAATGGCTAAAGAATTAGTACCATAGGCCCACAACCACATCCAAATAACTGCACCAAAATAACCAGTTGCTGTGCCGAGAAAAGTATACGCAAAACCAACAGTAATGGCATCCAATCCTAGCCCGAACATACAATAATTCATTTAGCATAACCAATAACTCCGTATAAATTATTACGATTTAGATACCAAAAAAAGAGAGAATAGATAAGTATCGGATGTTTGTTGAATTAATGCCATCAGAAGTCATCATTTATGTTCATCCTCACTCACACTCTCCTAGTCAAGTAATCTTCACAAACATTCAACAAACAAAAAAGAAAATGTGTGAGGTCTCAAGTTCAATTACTGCTAGGTGCAACCAACCTTAAGTGGCCACGCCAACCTCTTGGAAAAAGGAGGGCTTCACCTGGTTTGAGTCTGTGTGGCGGTGGGTTCAGACCCCGTGGATTAGTCGGCCAAAAAAAAGGTCGGAAACCATGGTTATAAAAAAATAATAAGAACCTAATTGAAAATATTACAGACAAAATAACAAAATGAATCAATTAATACCGGTATATAAACATTAATCAAAGCGTTAAAAACAAATCAAAAATACTATAAATAGATAGTCATGAATTTGGTTAATGTTTACAAGACTTTAAGTCATAGTCACGAAACTTAGTTGTACGATTCAGAAACAAACACAGTGAACCCTACAACAATTATGGTTACCTCATGGCAGAATCAATTAGAGATGGAGAAAGATTTATTGGAAAACAGAGATAAAATTGAGTGGTTTTTTTAGAGTATTGTACCAATTTTAGGAGGGAACAGTTTATGAAAAGTTTTAAACACTTTGCAAACTTCCCGCCAACCCAACACTTCCAGCCCATTTTCACAATTTTTTGATAGGGTAAAATGCAAAAATGGTCCCTAAACTTCCACGAAATCGTAGAAATGGGACCGAGACAAAAAGTAGCGCAAAAAAACCACTAACGTTACGTAAAAGTGCAAAAAAGCCACCGAGAGGCATTTTCCGTTAATTTCCCCGTTAAGTGCCATGTCACTGAGGGTAGTATCGTCATTTCATGGTTTCCCGGGTACTAAGTGTACGTGTAGTGACACTGTAGATTGAAGGACTAAATTTGCAATCGGAAGTTTGCCTTTTTACACACTTTACACTATCCAGTAATTAAATATGACCGTTGCATCACATTATTTCACACTTTCCAATATCCGGCAAAAAAATATGGTCTTGATTTGTGCCTGTGGGAAACAAGCAACAATCAAAACAAGCTGGACAAACAAGAACCCAGGACGACGATTCTACTGTTGTCCTTCATGTGGGTTTATTGGATGGACAGATCCTCCTATGTGTTGCCGAGCAGTCGCTGTGATTCCTGGCCTGTTGAGGGCGAGGAANCTTTGTACCGGGCTTGCAATACCTCTTACGTACGATCTGCTTCCAAATATACCTGAGTGACGCGTACGGAAACAGTGGTATTATATACCCTGGTAGCCCCCCAAGTTTGATGGTGCTACTCTTGTACGAGCATTAAACTTAGTTATTCAAATCCTGAAAAACACTTAATGCAAATATTAGAAGTATATGCCGCGAATCGCAACATATAAAACCTAATTAAGTAAAAGATTGGCGTGAAGCAATATATAGCACATAGCATGTGTAACACATAAGAAAAGTAGCAGTGCGAATTACACCTATCGTGAGGTTTTACAAACTACATAAATAATGAATGGCCTGGATGGACGCACCGTGACCGCGACTAATAGTTTCAATCGCGCGCACAGACGCAGATGGATGTAGCGTGACCGCATAGACGAGAACGTTTGTGGATGATCGCAGATGAACATAACGTGACCACGGCTTTTGTCCAGTGCGCTCATGGCGATTGACTAGCATCGTGGTGCCTGTTCAGTGCGCTCATGGCGCTAATCTGCGAAGATGTCCGAACGCACGGCCTAACGCGGGTAGATTTATCGTGACTGCGTTGTTCGAACGTGCAAACAAGCGCGAACAGGCATACCAACCGTAAAAATATTATGTGCGCGAATTAATTCGCGGCTAAAAGAAAAAGTAGGTCCGATCGTGCGGACTTAGTGCAGCTATAGGTAAAATCGTGTTTACCAAGTTTAAAAGATTTACATAAAATCTTCTGAATCTTTAAAAAGATAACATATCTTACCGATTTAAAAGATATGCACAAAAAATATTGGGATATCTTTTTAAATTTTAGAAAATATTTTAAACAGATACTGTTTGAAAATATTACTACGAATATTTTACGCGTTTAATATTCATAACGATTATCTAGAATGAAATAATCTAGAATGAACAACTTTGTACGTATACAAAATATATATGTGCGCTGTGCAATATTATATTTGGAACATAATATACAAAGTTCTATAATAATTATTTAATATTATACCGTATATATATGGGTATTCTAGATTAATATTATACCGCATCGTGGTGCCCGTAGCCCATGCGATATTTTAAATATGTATGCCGTAGCATGTGGTAGTATCTTATTAAAAAGATCAAAATATCTTATCAAAAAATATATTTTAAAGTTACCGGCTTTTGAACTCGATGGTTGCTTTCCGGTGATGGGAGAGCACAAAACTTGTCGTGGTCCCACGGATGGCGCCAACTTGTTGATGCATAATCTGGCGCGGGCTGGATTCAACGACTCTCCCTGGGCCGTTAGTCGTCTTCTCGAGCCCTGATTAGACCTGTCAACAAAGAGAACCCGTTAGGAGTGGACCTGAGGCCATAGCCCCGGGATCCACCTCCGACGGTCAAGTTAGTATTGATGCGATATAGCATACGAGAATTAGGTTTAGAGTAACCTGTTGTGTTTTGTCCTGTGAAGAAGAGAATCGCAGCCCTATATGTATAGGACATGGATTAGGGTTTAGGTGTAGAGTGGGCCGCTGTCTGCCGGACCTGGCCCATTCCAAACTATACGTCCACAACCTTCTTGTTAATAAAAAGTGTTTGATTTTAGCACTATAGTGGGATCATCGTTGTTTTGGTTGTTGTTGTTATTATAAGAAGACCAATGTAGTCAATAAGGTTCATTTTACTTGCAGAATCAATATGTAGTAAATTTGGTTTCTGGTTCCTTATCAACTTTGACTTATAAAAGTCAAAACAAGTTTGGGTCATTCGGTATACTTAAATAGTGGGCATGTTGGGTCATTCAATATACGTTAGTATATGATGATGGCAAACCATACATTGTGCAGAGCATTATGCAGCAAAATAAATAAACCAAAATGAAAACAAATACCATTCCTAGTTAATCAAGTCTAAAAAACTAATCACGTACAAGTTATTGTCTAGAAGACAGAAACTCAGTTACAGAATCCATACACTCATTGTGTTAAAACACATAAACAAATAACCAACCCAAGTTTATTGCACCACCACAATTGTGTTGACTCACTTGGCGATGTTGGCTTTTCTCTTGATCCTCTTCTTCTTTGACCTCCACCATTCCCTGTAGATTGTGATACTTGACTTGCTTATGTTCCAACTTGTTGACTTGGCCCTGCTGCTACCTCACTTGCTTGTGTTCCAACTGGCTGGCTTGGCCCTGCTCCCACCTCTATTGCAGAAGATCCCACTGGCTGAGTAGATCTTTCTAGTACCTCATCTGGTACTCCTCCCCTTCTTGTTCTCCCTTTGTTGCCTCTTCGACCCGTATAAGCTCTCTTATTGTGACCCTGCCCACCGCATGCACCACATTTGACAGTCTTGCCCCTCTTTGACAGCTTCCCATTTTTCACCATTGATTTTTTCATAACCTGTTCAGCAATCTCATCCCTGAAACTCTTCTCTTCTTCCGTGGTCTTCCAATTGGAACATGGTGGTGAGGTGGCTTTAGGTTGCTAGGGATAGGGCATTTGGGCCAAAAGGGTGGACCAGCAATTCCTTCAATCTTGGGTTGATACATCTCCGTCCATGTGGTTAACCAATAACATGGGTGCACAAAATCCTCTGGGATCGCAACCAGGTTGTCAATTGACTCCTTGTTGTGTTTAGCCATGTCGTTGATAGCCGCAACAGCATGCCTACATGGAATACCAGTGAGTTCCCATCTCCTACATGTGCATTCCCTTTTCGGCATATTCACAACACATTGGTCACCCCAAGCTCCCGTACACTGGTATGTATCCCCCCACCCCATAAAACCTTATACTCATTTGCTTCCTCCTTGATGATTTCTAAAATTTTAGTTGCTGTTGGAGTTAAGGGACCTTCACATCTGTTTATTTCATGCTGCACACTAACACTTCTCTTCACAAGATACTCCCTGATGTACTCCAAACAACCAATGATTGGTTGATCACTGCCGGTCACTAACTTGCTATTGAACGATTCACATAAGTTGTTAAGAAGGATGTCACATTTAGCTCTCCCTGTAAACAATATCATAATATCAACATCATTTTCAATCTTATTAATATTACAGATGAAAGTCATAATATCAACATCATTTTCAATCTTATTAATATTACAGATGAAAGTCATAATATCAACATCATTTTCAATCTTATTAATATTACAGATGAAAGTCATAATATCAACATCATTTTCAATCTTATTAATATTACAGATGAAAGTCATAATATGTGTATATTGTACCTGAAAAATGTGACCTTGACCATGATGATGCTGGTATCTTCCTTAACCAGTCATAAGCTTTAGAGTCAATTGATTTTAGCTCTTCCATTCCTCTATTAAACTCAGGGACTGTTGATGCTCTAGCACACCTCCAAACAAGTTCCTTGATATTCTCTCCCTTGAATAACTGTTTCATGTTGTCATATATGTGTCGCACACAGAATCGGTGTTCAGCAGCAGGAAACATTTCTGCAATGGCTGGTAATATCCCCTGTCGATTTGTACAAAACATAATATGTGAATGAGGATTGAATTGGGTTGGAAATCAATTAATTGAATCTACACAATGTTTATACCTTTTGTCTGTCTGAGATAAAGGTGAAGTTTGAATTTGGTTGCAAATCAAGATCATCTCCAAGATTGCTAAGGAACCATAACCATGAACTCTTGGACTCAGCTTCAACCACTGCGTAAGCAACTGGATAGAGGCCATTATTGCTATCGACACCAACAGCAGTTAAGACTTGACCAGTGTAATGTCCTTTGATAAACGCCCCATCCAACCCTAGTATGTCCCTTCTGCCTGCTTTGTAACCTTTTTTCAAGGCACCAATACAAACATAGATCCGTCTGAAAACCCTTGAAGAATCACCTGAATCAGGGTTTGCTTCAACTTGAATCTTCACAGTTGTATCAGGGTTTTTATTTTTCAATTCCAAAGCGTAATCCCTAAGATTGGCATACTGTTCTTCATGGTCACCGTCAATTCGTTTCTGAGCAAATTCCCTTGCTCTGGATATCTTTGTCGTAGGGACATCGAGCTGCAAGTTTTGATTTATTTCCATTGCTATTGCAGCTGTTGTGGTTGTGCGGCCCCTAACAAGAATTTTAGCAACCTCGGATGAAAGGAATCGTGCAGTCAACAATTTAATTTTTCTTGTTTGGAGGCATTTATGTTCATCTTTTAATACTTTCACACTTCAACTACGTTCATCACCCACTTTTGACACATGTAGGGACCATGGGCACATGGGCTTGTTCTTTTTTTTTTGTAGGTTTTGGAACTGGAAAAATTGCCCTTTGACTGTGAAGAAGAAGCCGATGGTTGACTACTTCCAGTATCATTTCTGCCATAACCCACATCAGTCCATCTACAAATCGCTCGAATCCTTTCTTGGTCACACTTTTCAATCCTGATATCTCTTCGAGACTCCATCGCATAAGTTCTGAGCTTTTGTTTGATATCCTTGGGTCGATTAAATGTTTCTGTTACAAAAAACTCCCCCTTCTTAACATTCGACCTACCCTCATACTCCCTCCTAATTTCTTTCAACCTTATCTTGCGTAGGTTGACAAATCTGCTAGCATTGACTTCTCTATCACTATGAAACTCATCAAAGTTACAGCCAGTATCATGATCCGTATAATCTGCCATACATTGATCAGCTAATTTTGATAGATTCTCAAAGTGGGGATCAAAATCAAACTTAAACTCCCTCATGTCCACTGGTGGCTCAATGGGGGATGCCACATCACCCTCTTCATCTTTAAAAGACACATCCACAACATGTTCTTCCTCATTTACCTGCTGTGTTGAGGTGCCAACATCATCCCTTTCAACATCATCCCTTTCCACTACTTCTTCAAAATCAACAAAGTTTTGGTTGAGCTCTAAAACCACAGGCTCACTCTGAAGTTCTGCAACCATGTCTGTAATCAAGTCGTCTCCAACACCAACATTGTCTTCAGGATTGGCAAACTGGAACAAGTCTTCATCTGTAATTTGGGATTGTTGCTCATTTTGTTCTGGGCCATCAACGCGACTTACAAGTGGTTGCGCAGCATGAGTGTCTGTGTCACTGATGAGTGTGTAAATACTCATCATTTTTGTCTCATCTGAACTGCCAATACATCCAAAAACACTCAAATATGCATCAAAATACTGAAAATATCCCAAGGTTGTGTTTTATATGTTTTAGATGCAAAATGTTTGAAAACAAATAAAAAACGAACAAAGTTTGCACAATTGGCAGTTTCAGTCCCTCAACTTTCAAAACCTGTCAAATCTAGTCCCTGAGCATTAATTTTGGAAGATAATTCACCAAAGGTCCTTTTTAAATCACAAATAAACATATTTAATCCTTTGGTGTGAAATTTCATAAAATTACAAGTTTAGTCCTTGCACTTTGCAAAATTGACAAAAATGGTCCCTGGGATGTAAAAACTTTGATAAAAATCAATTTTGGTCCTTGTGCTACTCATCTTTGGCAAAAATGGTCCTTGGGTGAAAAGTTTGGAGAAATTACATGTTTGGTCCCTCAAGTTTCAAAGTTGGCAGATTTGGTCCCTGGAAAAATTCAAAAGTGGAAAAATCAATTTTGGTCCTTATACTATTCATCCTTGGCAAGAAAGGACCCTTTGAGAACTTTGGGAAAGTTACATGTTCAGCCCTTCAAAATTCAGAAAATTACACAATTGGTCCTTCTTATAACTTACAAACCAAACGGACCTTTGTTATTACTCCAACCCAAATCCATGTCCAACAAACAAACACAATACCAGTCCACTTCCCTTGTCCCTTTTTCTTTTCCTTGGCCCAAAACCAACACAAGCCCAAAGCCCCCATCTGTTATAACAAACCCAACACCCCCCATATTTGACCGAAAGTCAAACGCACCCCTTCCCTCCCACCTTCACCTCTACTTGCAACTTGCAAATCCATCACCTCACCTCTCCATCCCATCCCACCGCCCAAACCACTCACCCCCACCATGTATACCTAACAAAACAAATGCAATTAATGCCACCACCCTCCCACAGGTCCAATTTGCATTTTTCTATTTTGGCGCCAAAACAAGTTAAACGGCTCAGATCATTTGTAGACTAATTCAATGGCTCAGATGAAGTGGGAAAGACTCAGAGACATTCAAGGAACCCTAATTTGCATCTATAAAAGGAAGAGGAAGACTTGAAGACTATGTGTAGTCACTTAGTTAAGAATTAGTGTCGAATTAGTGTAATTGAGTTTCTTAGTTGTTCAAATCATTTCAAAAGCTTTGTAATCTGTTTCATTAATGTAATTTGATCTTTTCTTAATCAAAAGTTCCAAGAATTCAGTTTCAATTTAGTATTTGCAATTTTACTTGAACTTTCTCTTTTATCCTTAATCATGTTCTACATTTAGTTCCACTGTTTCATAAGCTCACTTAGGTTAGTAAGATACATAAGAAAAACATAAAAAATTCAGAAACAAAAATATCACAGGGTACCTTTGCATTTGACTGTGGAAAGCTTTGGAAGTTGCCTACAATGGAGGGGCAAGATGGACTTTACCAGCTTATTCTTTGAATAAGCTGGAGCTTGTTGAGCTTAAAGATACTCTAGTAAAGCTAGAGTTGAGGTTTTCTGCTTTAAAGTTCTTGAAATTCCAAGTTTTAGTGTAATTTTGTGATTTAACTGTAGTTGTGCTTATAAACTGCTTATCTCTGTGCTTTTATGTTTATTTGGTCTACTTTAGTCATAATATAGCTTAATATTAAGTCCTTGTTGGTTAAAATCATTTGTGTTAACAATTTCCATTTTCACTGTCAAAAGCATAATTTGTGATTTTAGAGTATTGCTTGTTATTCTCTGTGATTTTGAGCTTAAATTGCCTTATTATATCACAATAAGTCATTTTGAATCAGTGTCATAGTCTTAATCACTCAATTGCTTTGAAAATTAAAAATTGGTTCAGTAAAGGCATTGTTTGGATTTATTGTCAAATCTGTGATCCAGTGTGGTATTGTTGTGGTTCTTTGTTGTTTCATATGTCTTTAGTCTCACTTAGGCCTAAGAAACCATAAAAACCAGTGACCATTTGGTAAAAAGTTAAAAAGTCCTTTGATCACTTTCACAGTGTTAACAGTTAAGATTTTCAAGTCCAAATCTCTTCATAATTGTTCATAAGTGGTTAGGTTTGCTAGATTTAATCTCACTTAGGTTTAATATATCATAATCAGTCAATAAATCAAGATTAAAGCTCATAAAAGTCAAACTTTAGTGTTTATCAAAAGTCAAAAAAATTTCAAGTCTGCCAAAATGGCCAAATAGTCCAGATCTTGCACAAGGTTTAAAACAGATTGGAAATCCAAAGTATTTGTTGATTTGTGTTGTATTGTTGGTTGTTTATCTTTTTCAAAAAGAAAATCAAGGTTTGGAATCCATTTGCTTATAAATAAGCATTGCTTAAGTTGCTTGTGTGAGTTTTTACCTCCCCTGTGCACAGACTTTTCACCCATCTTCATAAGCTCACACAGAGCTTATTAGTGGGCCCCATTGCATGATTCTTGGCTTTTTGGAAAGCCCATAAGCTCAACTTTAAGGTTCTAGTCTTGTTTTGTGTTTTAAAGCTTGTTTAATAGGGCTGCTTATAGCTTTTTGTTTGTCCCATTTGATAGTGTATACTGAACACTCAGTATATATAAGCATTTTCACCCATCTTCATAAGCTCACACAGAGCTTATTATTGGGCCCCATCCTGTGATTCTTGGCTTTTTGGGAAGCCAAGCAACCATATTTGCTAGTTCCAGGCTTATTTTGGCTTTTCAAGCTTATTTGATAAGCTGGATTAAGCTCACAAGTTCCTTGCAGATCTATGTATTACTGTGAAGTTTTGGATTGCTTATTTGCTTATTTTAGTTTACTATCTGTGCTTTTTCAGTTCCTTTGGCTTAATTTGTGTTCATATAAGTTGTTTACACCTTATTTGCTAGCTTGTATCCACTGTAGAGCTTATTAAGAGCTTGTGCATCATTAAAAATCCAAAAATATCATCTGTCAAGCTTATTGGGGTGCAAACTGCTTATTTTTAAGTTCTAAAATTTTTACCTTTATTAAAGTTCCATATTTTCAGTATATAAACATTTCTCAAAAAGAAAATCCAAAAAATCATCACTTTTACAAAAGTGATAGCTTCTATTTAAGCCATTTGGCTTATTGCTCAGCTTTTTCAAAAAGCAATTTTCATTTTTATAATTTTCATAAGTTCCTGTTCACTTTTAGTATTTCTAGTAATTTTCTTAGATTTTTATCTTTTCATTTAGTATTTATAATAATTAATATTAGTTAAATTAGTTTTAATTGAAAAACCAAAAATAAAATCCTCTACTGTTTAATTTTAATCACTAGTACTTTTTTATATTTTTCCTAGGTTATATAAATCATTTAGTAGTTTTAGAAAATATTTTCATAATTATTACTGTTAATTTTCTATTTATCTTAATTAAATAAGTTTAAATAGTTTTTAATTAGTAATTAAGTAAATAATTAATAAAATAGTTTAATAATAGTTTTTATTAACTTTTTATAATTTTTTTAGGGTTCCTGTATTAGTTAATTAGTTTTATAAAATATTTCCTAATTTTCTAAGTCATTTTTAGTATTATTAGTAATTTAAATTAGTTTAATTAGTTTAATTAATATAACTAGTAATTAATTAGTATTAAATCCACAAAAAGACAAAAAGATATATTTTTAATTTTTATATCATTTTTAAGTTATTTTAGAGTTTTTAAAAATAAATTTTCATTTTCTTAGTTTTATTTATTATTATATTATATTTAGTTTAATTTAAATATAATTATAAGTATTAAATAGTTTTAAGTAATATTAAATAATAAAATAATCAAAAAAAAATATTTTTCTTTTTTATAAAATTTTATTTTTATATTAAGTTTGTAAAAGTTTCATTTTCACCCCCTGTAGTTTATTTTTGTGTAATTCCCATTTTCCAGCACGCATTTACCTTTTAGGTTTATCTGATTTCCTGTATTTGTCAATATTGTTTCATAATCTTAATTCCAAGCAATCAGTAGTGTAAAATCAAATCAAAATCTTTATCTGGTTACTATTCCCAAGTCACTCATTCCCAAAACGTTTCCAAAACACAATTTCAATCTCGCTGGGACATAACGACCCGGGGATACACTGTGCTTACACCGGATCATAAATTGATCACTTTCTCTCCTATAGCTTGACTTAGTTGACCAGGAAAACTGTTTGGGAGAAGTCAAATTTTGGCGCCGCTGCCGGGGAGGTTGTTGCGTGTATTCAAAAACGTTTAGGTTTAGTGGTTTTCAAAACCCTCCTTGTACAAATCACATCACTTTGTAAATTTTTTGTAAAAATCTTAATCATATCAGAAAAAAGTCATCAACACTTTTCCTAAAGTGTTAACAACACCAAAAAAAAATCATAAACAACAAAACTAATCGTGAAGTTAAATTACTTCGATTTCTTTAAGATTACAACCTATACAGGTGGAATACGGAGGTTCTGACATTAAATTGCGAACCGAAGAGAGATCCATTCTTCTCTCCCGCCACCCTGCGAGTAGTCTTAAAGGAACGATTTCGGTTAACGAATCGATTCCAAAAATAATTTCCAAGTTTTTTCACACACACCCCAAAAAGCCAAAAACATTTGTTTTATTGTTAAATAATTACGTAAAATATTACCACCGCAAATCAAGGCAGAATACAACCCAACTGGGTGTATGAACATTAATAAGTTCCCAAACTAAAGATTAAAACTTGCCATTGTACTCTTGTGATTGGTGTACCTTTTTCAAAGAAGCCAGTCACACTGTGGTTATTGGTTTAAGTTCACTGTTGTTTTGCCTCGGTCTTGTTTTACTTGTGAATATTTTTTAGTGCATGCGCACTCGTTCCCAATCCAGAAGGAATCGTCAAAAGAGCATAGCTGAATTGCTTGCTGCTGAAGAAATATCCATTAATATGCCTGACGATAACCCACCACCCCCTCCACCCCCTCCCAAATCTGAAACTGGGGATGCAGCTCCCGATCTCCGAACGATGGAGGAGCTGTGTCAGCCTACTATGCAGGGGAGGGGAGGACCCATTGCACCACTCACTATCAGTTCCACGGATTTTGGACTCAAGCACCACATGATCCAGCAAGTCCAGAATTCGTGTCAGTTCCACGGTTTACCGGGTGACGATGCAAATAAGCATCTCGATAAATTTTTGACCGTCACCCAGAGTATGAAGCAGAATGGTGTCACCGATGACGGCCTTCGCTTATACCTCTTTCCATATTCTCTCACTCATCATGCTACTGCCTGGTTTGATCGTCTCCCAAAGAATTCGATCCACACTTTTGATGAAATGGTTACCAAGTTCTTAGCAAAATACTTTCCACCATCCATGGTAACAAAGTTGAGAAACGATATTAGCAACTTCAGACAGCTTCCCGATGAGTCCTTATTTGAGGCATGGGAACGCTATAAGCTTGCAATTGATCGATGTCCAAATCATAACATGCTTCTTGTCACCATCATAGATACTTTCTATAATGGTTTGACTCTTCGTCATCATGACAAGATCAATGCTGCTGCTGGAGGGACTTTCATGAAAAGGACTCCCGAGGAGTGCTATGATCTCATTGAAAACATGACTGCCCACCACAATTTCTGGGATTCCTTAGCTGAGAGGAATGATTCATGTAAATCTGTCACTCTAGCCTCCTCTGAAATAGCTGCTCTCACTAAAAAGATGGATGATTTGTCCACTGCTGTGTTGAGAATGCATCAATCTAATCAGAACATCAATCATCAAGTCAGAGCTGTCAGTCACAGTTGTGAAACATGTGGTGGTCCACATCCATATACTGAGTGCCCAGCCACCGGTGGCTTCGCTCACGAGAACGTATATGCTGCTCAAGGTTCCTACAATGCGGGGGGTAACTCTTACCAACCGCAGGGGGACCGTAATCTCTTAAGCTATCGTTCCAACAATTTTCTCAGACCACCCGGTTTTAATCAGTCTCAAAACCAAAATGCTCAAAACCGGAACCAAAATTTTCATCAAAATCAGAACCAAAATCGAATGAACCAAGGTTTTAACAACCAAGGGAACTTCAATTCCGGTCAAAACCAGGGCTTTCAAAACCAAGGAAATTATCAAAGAAACCAAGGCCATAATAATTAAGGGAATTTTCATAATCAGGGTAATTTTCATCAGGGAAACAATTTTCAGGGTAATAACAACCAACATCAAGGGAATTTTCAAAACAATCGTGCTCAAAATGTTCCTAACAATCAAACTCAAGCAATTGTTCCAACTGGGCCTTCATCTAACGAGTTGCTAAAGCAATTCATGAAATCCCAAGAAGAAATGAACAAGTTGTTGGTCAGCCAGATCTCTGAACTTAAGAAGTCTTTAAATGTTCGACCCTCGGGCTCAGGAGTACTTCCGAGCAACACGATCGCTAACCCGAGGGGCGATGTTAAGGCGATCACCACCCGAAGTGGAGTTTCATACAAAGGACCCACGGCTCCTGCTACCTCTTCTTCTCTTCCTCCATAGGTAGCGGAACGTGAACCTGAGGTTACTACGGATACGGTACTTCCTACTAATAACGGAAATACCGATGACGTCCACCCTCAAGTTGTCCCGGTTCAGAAACCCAAATCCAAACCTGGAGTTGTTTTTGAACCTCCAGTTGATCCCGTTGAAAAACAAAACCCCAAGCCCTCGATTCCTTATCCATCACGTTTACAAGATCAAAAGCTCCGCGAAAAAGCTAGTCACCAACTGGACAAATTTTTCCAAATTTTTAAAGAATTACATTTTGACATAAGCTTCGCGGATGCTCTTCTTCTGATGCCCAAGATTGCATCAACATTCAAAAATCTATTAAACAACAAGGAAAAACTCTTTGAAATGGCCAAAAACTCCGTTAAACGAGAACTGCTCTGCAGTTTTGTTGAAACAGCTTC
>LBNU01015510.1:21202-32123 GCA_014162995.1 Artemisia annua
TACGTAAACAAGTATTAAGCTAGTTTATTTCATTATATCCAACTTAATCACTTAAGGTATGAATAAACAAGTGCTTAATACATCTCATGATCAAAGGGGTATTTAATTAATTACTACAAAGTTTATTTAATAATATAAACATATTTTATATTTTTGAAAAAGAATTTTGGTAATGAAGAAAAATGTTTTAATCATACTAAATATATGAATTCAAAATTTTAACCAAAATCAGTTTGTTTTTCACCAAATAAACTTTCCCCACTAAAGACAAGAAAATCTGGCCGTTACAGCTGGGCGGCCCCCTTAATTATAAGGGGCGGTCCCCTTAATTTTAAGGGGACCGGCCACGCTCCTATGTCAGATTTTGTCAGAATTTTTCCCTATAAATATCACCTTAAATCTGGTATGTTTACTCACCTTTTGCACGAAAATTTCAGATCTCAAATCTCTCTAAACATCCTCCAAAACCCTTTGATCATTAGATTACTAATCCTTGTTTCAAGTGATTCAATCCCTTCACATCCATCCTCATTCAAAGTGCAAAAGAAGAATACTGCTTCAACAAACAAAGCTCAAGAAGTATTGTAGTGTAGTTGTGTATATTGTGTACTGTATAGTTGTGTTGTGCTTGTAATAAGTAGTGTAGAGAGAAGTAGAAGTTGTGTAGGGAGAAGAAGAAGTAGTGTAGTGGTGTGAAGTTGTGACGAAGTCGTGGAGTGCTCAAGTTGTGAAGAAGTTGTGCTGTGTTGTGAGATTGGTTCTAGCTAGAATTAGAACCCGACATCTAGCTTTGTGTCGTTAAGCCGGTGTAAGCGAAAGTTGTGTAAGGTTTCTCCGCCACAAGGGAGTTTGTTGACATAGTGAAGAAAACTCTCGAGTAGGTGACTCGGGGAGTGGAGTAGGAACAAGGAAGGTGTCCTTGTAGCCGAACCACTATAAATCCTTGTGTTGTGGTTTGATCTTTCTAACTCTTCTCATTCATTACTTATTTACTTATACTATAGTAGCTTAGTTAGTTAGTAATATATATTTGTTCATATAGTGCAAGTCTTGAATTCACATAAACTAGAATCGAAGTTTTTAAAACAAACTTGTTTTCATAAATTTTCAAACGGACGTAAAACTATTCAACCCCCCCTTCTAGTTTTCCACACCTTCTTTTTTTTAGATGGATGGCTGGGATTTTGTAACACCCCAAAAATTTCGGTTTAACAGCGGAAGACTAATTTGGGTGTTACGTAGAGGATTACAGTCATAATCATAGAAAACTACTCGAAAGAGACGTTTTGAAAACCATTATTACTCAATTTCAAATGCAAAAGAGTTTCCATTGTTTAGCCAATCATAATTGGCAAGAGGTGTTTGGTATGACTGATAAAGTTTGTGTTTACACCAATGACTCTTAGTCATATTGCCCACTCCGTGCCTTCAAATGCTTGCTTTAGTTACCTGAGATAAACATGCTAAAAAGTCAACAAAATTGTTGAGTGAATCCACAGTGTTTATGTTTAAAAGTAGTTGAACACATTCCAAGTATTTCATAAGTAATCAGTTGTTTTGTTCCGTATGCTTATTGCCATAAGTCTCATGAACACAACGTTAACAAGTATGTGAGCCATCATAAGGACATCACATAGAATAAGGGGGCCCTTGGGTAGGAGTTTGCCATTTCTCCTAGTGTATCAAATAAAGTGCATTTGTTTACCAAATTCCTACTAGAACAAATGGGTCTGTCAAGCACCAATAGATCTATTCACAGTATTCGCGTTCACTCGCAAGTGACTAAGGTTCATGATAGAAGGGACTTTCAAGTTGGCACAGTGTCTTATGCAATATTCAGTTAGCATACAATAGTGAAATACTATGTGTTCATGTAATGTAGCATGTATCCCCCCACGTAGTTTATAAAACATGTAAAAAGTGGGACTATAGACTCACCTCGAATGAGTGTGTATGTAGGCAAATAAGTAAAGTCAAGTGCAGCTGGTGAATGGCTCCAACACGCAACCTGGATAATATGAGAAACCTCAGTTTCTTGTGATAGAGTTTGTTTGTGTATAATGCTTAAAGTTCCAAAGCATTATTTTGTTTAATATCACGTTGTTAGTAAGTCATGCCAGACTTATAGAGTTGTGTTACCCTCGCAGGGTAAAGTGTTTCAGTGGAATGAGTGCTTATTATGTTCCATGATCTTGATGAGAGTTTTATTCCATAACCCTTAGGGTTTCCAAAGGTTTACACTTTAAACCTTAATAGTGAAACTTGACAGTTTCAGTCCTTGAGCTTTGTGAAAGTGACATATTAGTTTGATTAGTGATAGGTGATCTTTTATTATCAAGTTAGTTCTCATATGTTTACCTCTTTGTAATTAGTGTTATTAAAATAATCATTTTCACTTAAGTTTGTGAAATTACAAGTTTAGCCCTTATACTTTATAAAGTTTACATTTTTAACCCATATATTTATGAAAATGACATTTAAGTACCCCAAGTTTATAATTATTTCTTTTATAACTTTACTTTGTTAAAATGACAGATTTGATATCCTTTTTCCAATATTTACACAATTAGTCCTTGTACTTTCAAAATTGACATTTTTAGTCCTTGTGAAAAGTATAATTACATCTTTAATACTCATAATATCGAATTAGTCAATAAATGACAAAAATATTCCAAATGTACTTTTTTAACACTAAGTTTGCAGACTTTACAGTTTTGATCCTTATAGTTTAGAACCTTTGCAAAACTAGTCCTTTATGTATCTAATGTTCATTTTAGATCCTTATACCTCCAAATTTACACAAGTGACTCAAAATAACTTATATTTACTGTTAGTAACCTCAAGTTACAAAATTTATAGTTTCCACCCATAGTTTCCAATATTGGCAGTTTTAGTCCTTTAACTTTGTACTCTTTTACATTTTTAGTCCAAAATACCTTTTTAGCTTATGACCTTATTCCAAGTAGTTTATTAAGTTACCAGAAGCTTAGAAAAATTTGTGTGAGCTTGTCAATTGGCTTATAGGAGCTTATAGCTTATTATAAGTTTATTATGTGTAAATGGGCTTAACGTGATCTGTTAAGGCCCATTGGGTCTTCTGTGGGTCCAGTGGGCTTCCAACTGGGTTTGGTGGTCCTTGGGCTCATATTGGGCCTTGCCAAAGTGAGAGTGAGTGTTGTTGGGCCGTGGAACAGGCCACAACCTAATGTGAGCTTCATGGGCTTTAGCCCATTAAGGGTGTTGTTATGTTTTTGTGAATGAGGGAGGTGACCAAGCTTTAAGCTTGTGAGACAGCTTATACAAGCTTGTGAGAGTGTGAGCTTAGTGTAGCTCGTTTGTTTAGGTTCCATAGAAATAGGTTGTACAAAAATATGTATATGTTGTACGTATAAATTCCAAATAATAGGACCAAAGTATAGTGATAAAGTCCTTTGAAAACACTTAGAAAATATTAGAAATTTTTGTTATTGGCCAAGTTCACTTGTAAAGTTGTGATTATTATGATCTTAGTGTTAGGTTAAGCTTGTAATGAGTTCATATCTTCATTCTTAGGTTTACTGAGATGTGAGTGAGGGTTTTTGTGAGGCATGAGCATAACGAGACATAGGAGCAATTTAGCTAAAGTGTTGGTTTGTTATACGAATAGAAAACATGAAAGTGGAATAAAAAATACTAAGTGTTTGAGAAACACTTACTACACCTTCAAAGGTGGGGTTTAATGGACTGTGTGATCAAAGTAGGACTCTTGTGATCTTGTAACTCGATAGTTGGCACAGCTAGGACTTGAGTGAAGCTTGTGGTGAGCTTGTACGAGCTTGGGAGCACCTTGGGAGGCCTTGGCTTCTCCTCGGTATACAGCAGTGAACAAAGAAGAGTGTGTGTGAGTTTTGAGTGAGTATACGTTAGTTTCCTTTGCATGGAAGTGTTTAACATGAGGATAGCGACAAGTTGTTAGACAAAGGGAATAAGAGCAGTAGATAAAGAGTAGATTAGGCTTTAGGATAGGTAGATTGGTTACAAGTTGAGAGTTCCATGTGTGTGTAGGGGCGGTTTGTAAGGTGATGAGGCATAGGAGTTCTAGAAGCCTAATTTTATTTCGAGTAGCAAGTATAACGATGTAAGCAAGAGTATAAGGAAGTCCTTTGGTCCTTGTGAAGTTAATATGAACTAGTGTGAAAGTATTTAGGAGTATGTTTGGTTGTAAAATAACAAAGGGTCCGTTTGATAAGTTAACGTGACCAGATGGTCACCTCGTGATCGAGTTGTGGTTTGTATACGTTCTGGTGAGTTATTGATGGGGTTATAAGGTCTTATGAGTCATTTGTGAGAGTTGTAGAAGCCGGGGTACACTTAGAAGTCCAAACGAATGTTATGTGACCAAAAATAAATAAGTATAGGTCGAATATGGTGTTGTGAGTCCTTGAGAGCTTAGAGTTGTGTTTAGCTTAGATCAAATAGCTTAGAATGAGTATTAAGAAGTTTCTAAATTCCTTGGAAGGTCTCAAGTGAGCTTGTGCATGCTTTGGAATGTTTACGTGTACGTTTGTATACATAACGAGACAACAAATTGAGATAGGGCACGTTTGTGAGTCATGAGAGTTGTAAGTTGATTAGAAACACTTAGGGAGTCATTTGATTTAGTTTGGAACACAATTGAATCAATAGAAATGAGTTAAGCACAAGATGGCCAAAGTTGGGTACGTTTTGGCAATGTGGTGAGGTAGCTAAGCTTTGCCCTTGGTATACTATTCATATATACGTATTATGTTGAGTTATTAGTTGATCTCGATTCTTTTGAGTGCAAAGAATGAGATGGTGCATTTTGTTCCATATGTTGTGTGTAAGAATCGCGAACACGAAGGCCAAACCAAACGTGCATAGGCGTACGAATTCATATATTTCACTTGTTATTGGATTGGGCCGTTAGTGGGCTTAGGAGTTCCTTAGGCCCATTTGTAGTTTAAATGTGATCCGCATAGTAGATTTGGGCTAGTGTGATTGTTATTGGGTCGTGTAGGCCCAATAAGAGTTATGTAGTCAATTCTGGTCATGTGGGGCCTACTTGAGGACAATGTGGGTCCTACATGGAATATTATATTATATTTTGTTATTGTAGGGCCCACAGGGATGTAATCTAATTATGTGGGAGTTGTGGGTCCCGCCAAGTGTATAACAGTTCCTGTTGTGGTTGTGGGGCCCACTAAGAAGGATGTGGGTCCCTTAGGTGTTTGTGAGTGCAAAATGGTGCACTTGGGATCAAAACTGATCCATAGTTATGTTGTACCTTGTCTAGGTCATTGTGGGTTGCGTGTGAGCTCATTCTAGGTAAGTGTGAATCACATAGCACGTATTGATTCAGAGTTGGATAGTGTAAACAAAAAGTTTAAACTTTTGCCTAAAAATGGGTGTATGAACAGTAACGTACAATTACTTCATGTTTAATGTTTGTTAATAATTGGGGTTTTTCTCAGGATATTATAGTACCTACCCGTCATATAACTTCCGTCCCGGAATTTAAGTTTGTGTTGTGTCATGGGGGTTCTCGAGGAACAAGTGGGGGTATTTGGCGCGGATTCTGTCTTCGCGCTCCCATGTATACTCGGGTCCTCTTTGAGAGTTCCATCGTACCTTGACGATGGGTATGCGGCTGTGTTTCAACCATTTCACTTCCCGGTCCATAATTTCTATGGGTTCTTCCGTAAAGGTAAGTTTATCATCAAGCTGAATCTCCTTCAGCGGTATTACCAGTGTTTCGTCAAAAAGACACTTGTTTAGGTTCTAAACGTGAAACACGTTTTGTACTCGACTGAGCTCTTCCGGTAGTTCAAGTTTATAAGCCACAGGGCCAATCCTTTCTAGGATCTAGAATGGTCCAATGTATCGGGGGTTTAGTTTTCCGCGCTTTCCAAAGCGGACGGTTCCCTTCCAGGGTGACACTTTTAGCATAATCCTGTCTCTAACTTGAAATTTCATTGGTCTTCTTCTCACGTCAGCATAGCTTTTCTGCCTATCCTTGGCAGCTTGTAAATGTTGTCGGATCTTAACGATCTTTTCAATGGTTTCGAGGATTAACTCGGGTCCAGTGATTTGATCTTCTCCAACTTCAGCCTCAAATGGTGCCGCCTTAATGCTGGCATGATTGCTGTTGTTGTATGAAAACTCGGCAAACGGCAAATGTTTATCCCATCCTTTACCAAAATCAATTACACATGCCTGTGTCATGTCTTCTAGCGTTTATATCTTTCTCTCGCTTTGCCCATCCGTTTGCGGATGGTACGCGGTGCTCATGTCTAAGCGGGTGCCTAAAAATTTCTGCAGTGATTTCCAGAAGTTTGAGGTGAAACGACTATCTCTATCAGAGATAATTGAAATAGGTACCCCATGTCGGGTCACGATTTCCTTCAGATATAAATACGCGAGTGTGCTTACCTCATCGGTTTCTCGAATGGGTAAGAAATGAGCGGATTTCNAGGGGAGGCCTCAAAATATCAAATGTAAATAGAAGGGGTGACCTCAATGGGTTGTGTAGGACGTGTATTGCACACACAGCCACATTCACCAGATAACAGATAACCATAACATATAACAGATAACCGATCTAGGATGCACCCATACGCCCCCACAGAATATAGTTGGCCATAATAAATAAATAAAGCGCGCATAACATATAACAAAAGGGGACGGTGTGGAAAATCACTCGACCACACAGGAGTCATAACATCAGTGCATTTATGTTACGGACATGGAACCCCCATGCCTAGTAATAGCCCGGGTCTCATACTGAATAGGTCAAAGGTAAGTCAAAAGGTTCATATCATAAATGTTCAAATATGATGACGTGGGATTGCGACCACGCAACAGGTTTTACCTCTCAAGGGATCTTGAGAAGCTTGCATTCCCACCAAGCAGTGTACCTGGTCGGTGTAGCATAGTGTAATCTGATTCTACTCCTTTGTCAATGTTGGCTGACGGCGTCACCTTGTGACTCTGACGCCGTCAGGAAGGTTTTCCAGCTTCTTTTGAGACTTTGTTGTTTTCTTCACTTTTATGCTCCAAAATCGTCCAAATTAGCATGTTTTCCAGAATTCTTCTCAAAAGTACCTAAAATGACAAAAGGAACGATTTAGGGCAATATTTGATCATATTTACTCGAATTAGGGCTTAAATGACCCCTTAAAACGGGTACACTTTTCGTCTCATCAAATACCCTTACACTTGAGATTTGCTTGTCCTCAAGCAAATGAGCTTTTATTCCAATCAAAATATGAGTTAGGGGTCATTTAACACAAATATAAAAGTAATTACAACAAATAGTCATTCGACCCTAATCATAATAAGCACGGAAATCATACACTAGCACCTCACAAATAGTGTTTGGATACTCTCATCTCTCAAGTGTCATAGAATTATATCTCATAAATGAAAACGGAAAATATCTCTCACTACCTGTCATAGCAAATAGATTACCATAGGCTTGGGAGAGGATCAATTACTCCTCCACTAGGCGTAAGCACCTAAGATAAACTATCAAAGAGGGCTCTCCAAAGGGTTGTAACGTAAGGTGTAGGAATATGATAAACACGGTTTGGTTGGAATAAGGGTATTATAATGGTGGCGGGTTAATTATCATGATCAAATACATGCACTATACAATGTTACTAAGCCAAGACTCGACTCAATCTTAAGCTAAAAATGAAATAACTAAAACATAAACAAACATAAAATGAAATGGGATGGTAGTCCGTATGTTTTTTTCTACATTTCTTTTTCTAATTTTTTTGTATTTTTCTTGATTTTTTTGATTTTTTTTCTTTTTTATTTGCATACATTCTTACCCTACCATCTAAAATAATACATCATAGGGGCCTCGGTTCTCCCCTTACACTTGAACTTTTACATAACTTTACAATTAACTATTCTAATGACTCGAATTAAGATAATTGAAAAACTTGGAGTACTTTTAAAATATTTAGCACATATGGGGGTAATAATGTTGTTCTTCCCCATTACTCCATTACACTAGTACTTTACCCATGAGTCTCAATCGTCCCAAAACAATATGTACAAGGATATGACTCGACTTAGCAACCATGTAATCGACTAGATAATTAACAAAGGGTTTAACACAAATTTTGTCACAATAATGCACTAAAGGTGAGTGCATACAAGGTAGGCTAAGGCGATTTGGGTGTACATTTAAGTGGGGTGTAACAAATTCTCACTTTGAGTAAGATGCTCAAAGGTCGAAACGAAAAGATAGGCTCGGAGGGGTGTACTAGGGGTATCGTGTACCAAAAATGGGTACAACGCAAAGGGTTTGGGAGAATTACTTGACCAATGTAGCCAATGTAATTATAACAAAAACACGGGTATAAAAACAAAGGGTTAATCCTAATGCCTCTTATCATGTAGTAGATCTAACTACACGAATGTAGTCTCACTTGTGGATTTGAGATGGTCCTAACGCAAGTTCTAGAATCTAAGCGCTACCGGTACACACATCATAGCATCAAAGATGGATGCTTTTCCTACCAATTCTAGGGGTGAACCTCACATATTTGGGGTGGAAAATTTTTTAGTGGTACGGTTTTGTGCTAGTCATATAATTTCCTATCCATGAGACGCTCATTAAGACCAAAGTCTCACTTCTAAATGTTGTAAAAAATTTTAAATTGGCGCTAAAATTGCCCTAACAAATATTTCTCTCGGTTTTATTACAAATTTACTATCAAACAAACAAAAATCAAGCGCAATTGTATTCTCTAAGGTGCCTTCATTTACCCCCCTTACACTTAAACCGAACATTGTCCCCAATGTTCAAATAGAAGATGTAAAAGTAAATAAAATGAAAGAATGAAATCAAATACTCCCCTGATTCGTTTGATGTGGATAGTGAGGTAACATGGTTAGATCTTCTTCCAAGAAAGATGAACGCTCAAAGCTTCCCTTCCAAAATATAAATCATCTTCTTGTCCAAAATAACCTGTTAACCTGAAAAAAAGATAAAGGCCAACCTCGCATAAAATCGGCGGTATAATCTATAATAGGATATAATGCTTGTGGAATGAATATTTTTGCAGAATTCCTGGAGATTATAAGTTAGAGAATTAACAAAAACTTTTTATTTCCGGAAGAAAAACAAAACTTTCAAAAATTGCAGAAAATTATTGCCTGACGCCGTCAGGTTGTAATGCCTGACGCCGTCAGAAATGATCTGACAGAATTCTCATGTTAAGTTTCCGGAAAAATTCTGGAAAAACTAGAGCTTACTTCCTGGAATTCCTGCAAAAATTCATTATGACTCGATACAAGCATTTGACTCAAACAAATACTAATATGTATGTTAATTTACATTGTTATGATTCATGTTCATTCGTTCTTATAAACCGATTTAGATTTCCCTTACACTTAGCTTTTGCAAAATACCTTTATATGTAGTTAAGACGAAGTTAAAAACAAAATAAAGCATTTTCACAAGTTAGTTTGAATCATGAATCAATAACAAGAAATATCATACATACGGAAACAAATAAAATCAAATAAATAAAGAAACAAACACAAAGCTTGGGTTGCCTCCCAAGAAGTGCTTTTCTTTATTAACGAGTCTTGTAGCTAGACTCAAATTCACCGTACATTACGTGACTTCATCGTTGGTCTCGGTTTCTAGGTAATCCTCTTGGACGGTTTTATAATCCGGTCCTAATTTCAAACAGTCCTTGTAGAAACCGAATATCCTTTCTATGATATAGTCTACTCCCCTACGTCTATCCTCATCATTCCTATAGTAGACCGCTTGTTTAAGATCCTTTTCAACGTTTGAAAAGTGTTGGAATTGCTCTATCTTATATGGCATTTGGTAGTTCACTTCATCGGTCTCATCCTTAAATTTAACTATCCCTAAGGAAGGTTCATAAGTCATTCTAGAGACCTCAATAAACGGTTTTCCCAAGACTACTTGAGTTAAACTTGCATCGACTATTGGGCGGATATCTTCTACAATCACAAAGTTGGTGACATAGGTGAAGTTCCCTACATAAACCGGTAATCCCCTAACTCTTCCCGTGAAGTTACTAATCCATCCCTTATCGGGGAATACCCTATACCTAAGTTGATTTTCATTATCAAGTTGTATTGGGCTCTAGTCATGATGTTTATGGGCGATCTAGGGTCGATGTAAGCTTTCCATACATGCAAATGTCCAATGTTGCATGGTATGTTGAGATTAGAAGGGTCACCCGTTTTGATAATCGGGTTACCTAGGAAGTATGGTGTCTCGGAGTCATCTAATAAATCCTTATGGTATGCCCATTCTTCTCTAGTTGGTAACTTATTGAAGTAGTCCTCTCCATCATTTACTTCTTCAATCTTGCTTACCCTACTTTCCTTATCTACCTCGACTTCCTTAACTTCATCCTTAGGTTCATTATTTTCCTCACTCCAATCAATTGGTCTAATAGTGACAACGTTGACGAAGTGGACATGTTTGGATGAAGAAGGGTCCTTGATTTGGGGTCCGCTATTAGTGGTCCTAGCGTCCTTATGTGGAGGTGATAGCACTTGGTTGGTAAGGGCCTTCAATAAGTTGTCAATCTTATTGGTCGTCTCTACTTGTTATTGATTAAATTCGGATGTGAATTTAGCTATACGAGCTTCTTGAGATGCCATAAAATTGGACATCAATCCTTCAAAGTTATTGGTACTACCATAGTTGTTTGAAGGATTATTGTTGAAGGTACGGTTCGTGGAATGACCGTTGGGTTGAAAACGATTAGGTGGGTTGGAAGAATTGTTTTGGGACACGTTTTGGTTTGACTTCCACCTAAGGTTTGGGTGATTTTTCCATGAGGGGTTGTATGAATCACCGTAAGGGTTTGGCTCGGGTTTGAAAGTGTACCACTTGTCTCCCGCTCCGTCGGTACGC
>LBNU01015510.1:45750-56888 GCA_014162995.1 Artemisia annua
TCGCTAGACCCCGGCCAAAGTCTAACGGTTAGAATCTTTCTATATCCAACTTTTGCATTTCCTAATCAGTTCTATATTTAAGTTTTGATTTTAGGAATTTTCGAAAAATTTGAAAATCGTCTCGATGGTCAAAACTGTGGACTGTCTCGTTTTCAGGGGGTGGCGGAACTGGCGGATCCTTCATATGGGTTCCGCCAGTGTATTTTCTGGGTATTCCAGATACAGACCCCACGGAACCGGCGGAACCCTCAAATGGGTTCCGTCCGTGTACTCCGAGGGTTCCGCCAGTCAACCTGCAAAAGTTATTTTTGTTTTTCATAATTTCCCAATTCATAAAACACCATATCAACTTGTTTAGTGAGAAACAACCTTCCAAACTTCCAATAACCACAAAAGAATCATTCTTTTCACCACAACAAGTCGAAAACCAATTCCCGCCAAAATTCAAATTCAAAAACAACCCAATGAACCTTTCTACAAAAGGAAGGAATTCTTTATTTGGTTCCTTGACATCCGTGGTCTCTTAACACAAATGTTTTGTGATAATTACCTACGGATACTTCATTCTTTCATCCTTAACTCATCCTTCAAGACGATAAGGATTTACATCAAGTCATAACTTACTCTTAAGTTATAGATGTATTATCGAGTCTTGATATCCTTCATGCTATCCATTCTCAACTAAGTAGGATTGACAACTTAAGTATTTCGTTCGAAACATTCAAGTAAACTTGACTTACTATCGTAGTCATTATTAAAGAATGCTCGATTGGTGTGTTTGCTCGATTAGAAACAACATAGGTTTGAAATCATGTGATTTAGTGTTTAAGATGTAGATGTATTTGCTGCTACTACTAGGACGTTTGATTGTTCAATATTCTTGCATTATGATGCTAACCTGCATGCAAAGTCTCAAATCATAACCCCAAACCATGATAATAATTGAAGAATTTCGAGTGAGAGAATGAATTAATCTATGATTTTGTGTGATAATTTGAGAATACTAAGCATTTAGGAAGATTTAGAATGAGTTTTTAATTCATATGTATACTTGTTTCTGCCTGATACATTTCTCTGTGTGCAAGTACATGTCATCCCATTGAAAGTTAAAATTTCAGCAATTGTCAAAATGTTTCTTATGGAACATATTTTGAGGTTAAAGGGCTCAATGTGTCAAAAGGCTAAACTTGGAAATGGATTCAACTGATGAGAAACAAGTTTTTCAAATTCTACATCTTCGCTTTACAATGGTAAAGCAAGTGTGGAAACCAAAGCAAAGTCGTTCAAAACCTGTCAAATTTTCAATATCTGGAATGCTTTGGTTGCAATAAAAGAATGACTCTGAACATCCCAAATACCGGAAGGCTTCCATTCATCACAAATCTTCAAAAAGAACCCATGAGGTTCAACTCTAGATGGAATTCTTCTTCTTCAGATTTTAAAACTCAAAAGAGAGACACCAAGTTTCTCAAACAACTTTCAACAGAAAAAGAGTTTTAAATTTCCATTGATTCAACGAGTGGTATTTCAAAATGAAACAAAGTTTTTTTAGTCATCGTTGGAACTCAACTTCTTTTAATCGGATTAACACAACCTACAAATGGATTTCAAAATTTTGGTAAACCCATTGGCGTCGTGCTTGAATGGGTTCCCAAGTAGTTGTCTAATCTGATATTCAAGCTTTCTTTGTTGCATAATACTTGATTGTGTTTTCTAAAACCTTGAGCAGAATCATCCCGAGAATTTTCAAAAGTATTTTTAAATACGATTCAAAATTCTGCTCAAGAAGTCTATCTCTCGAATAAACATCATTATTTGACGGGGAGTATTTTGTTAAAAGAAAACAAAATTCTATATTAAAACTATGGCTTGTGCACACATAACAGTGTACAACCCGCACTTTGTAATGAAAGGACCCTGTGGTACGTATCAGTGCCACAATCCTAATATAAAGAGCGAAAGCTTCTTACTTTTGAGTATATTTAATCAAACCTTTCAGTATTTTTCAAATCTGCTCAAAAGACAAGTATTACTCCTCAATAAGTAATCACTTGTTGAGGGGGAGTACTTGAATCAAAACATCGTTCTTAAATCTTCAAATCTTGTTGACTCTCCCCATAAGACTCAAAAAGGCATATTTTAATCAAAACCGTTTACAAAAACAACATTTGATATGCTATTTTTGAGGGGAGAAAAAGAAAGTGATTAAAATATGATGTCAAAAAGTCTTATCTCGTACAAGCTCGACTCAGAATTGACCCACGAATTGACGAAACAACAAATGTTTGAATTCGAAAGGATTTATCCGATTAGAAAGTACCATTTCGAGAAACTCTTTCTAGTTGTTTACTTTGACGGGTCTAACTTCCTTTTAGGAATGTTAACAACACCAAGTTACTTATTAGGGCTAGTTATCACCTAAAAACTGATAATGCATCCCTTTAACTAAGCAATGTAAACGTGTCCCTCGGGTACATGACTATTAAGAGTGGATCAATTCAAAAAGTGCCAACTCTTCCCACATATGCAAATTTCTGAAAATAATCATGAGCATATGTTGAGGGGGAGTATTTCATATAAAATCCAAAACCTCAAAGTGTTAACAAAAAGTTTTACACTCTTACACACTTTGAGAGATATTCAATGATTTGGTTTAAAGGCATCAATAGGATAGTCATGGAGTTACAAGGTGACTAAGGATAGGAAAAACCTTCCTATGATCCGCCTAAACTGGAGGGATCTACCCAAGGACATCACCAATAGTTAGAAATTAGAAGTCCTTAGTTATGATATAACAAAAGGAGAAAAGAATGAAAGGATAAAGAAGGAGTTGAAGAATTAAAAAGAAAATGAATGAAAATGGTGAAAAGAAATAGCCCTCCATTTTATCAACCATAGGTCAGACACCGGGTTCAATTCATATGCTACTGGTCGTTGCTAAGGCGACACCGGTATTGAAGATAAAATACGTCATGGACCCAGTAACGCAATGCACCTAAACCTTCTTAGCCACTCAGGCATCTCTCAAAAGATGTTTGTTTCATTCTCACAGGGAACCAGTGTAATCTATCGATCGTCTATTAGAGATGGTTGATATTGAAACAAGAGGCCCTCTGCTCCATGCCTCCGCATAGGAAACCAAATGTACACTTATCGAATCTAGAGCCACGAGATAACATAAAAGATCTCTTAGGAACACAAAAATCTTCTACACTAAGTGTCTTGCATCATTGGACACTAAGTGTAAATTATCGAGTCCTTCGAAGATCTTAGCAATCTACCTTGAACGTTTATGAGGGATTTACTTATGTACTTCTCGAATGATTGAACGGAAATCCTTCCAGGGTCAACATCAAACAGCCTTGACAGCAGGTCACTTCGGTGATTCCTTGTGGATTACGCTTAGTGTGTTCGATGGTTTCAAACGGTCTACAGTCGTGGGGTGATCTCCAGCGACTCACCTAATCGTGGGTGTCCGTATGCATGTATGTGTAAGCCCTCTAGGGGGTATATGGATGTTAGCAATGTACAACGGTCAAATAGGATCATTTTCTTCTCGGGACCTTTTACTTTTTTTTATCATGTGGGAATTAGAATTAATTCCGGTTTATCTACTTCTATCCATGTAGGGAGGAAAGAAACGTCTCTATTCATCCACAAAATTTATTTTGTACACGGCGGGGGGTTCTATTTTTCTCTTAATGGGAGTTCTGGGTATCGGTTTATATGGTTCTAATGAACCAACATTAAATTTTGAAACATCAGTTAATCAGTCGTATCGTGCGTCTTTGGAAATAATATTCTATATTGGATTTTTTATCGCTTTTGCTGTCAAATTACCGATTCTACCCCTACATACATGGTTACCAGATACCCACGGAGAGGCACATTACAGTACTTGTATGCTTCTAGCCGGAATTTTATTAAAAATGGGAGCATATGGATTGATTCGGATTAATATGGAATTATTACCACATGCTCATTCTATATTTTCTCCTTGGTTGATGATAGTAGGTACAATACAAATAATCTATGCAGCTTCAACATCTCCAGGCCAACGTAATATAAAAAAAAGAATAGCATATTCCTCGGTATCTCATATGGGTTTTATACTTATAGGAATTGCTTCTATAACCGATACGGGACTCAATGGAGCTATTTTACAAATAATCTCTCATGGATTTATTGGTGCTGCACTTTTTTTCTTGGCAGGAACGAGTTATGATAGAATACGTCTTGTTTATCTCGATGAAATGGGCGGAGTAGCTATCCCCATGCCAAAATATTTACGATGTTTAGCAGCTTTTCCATGGCTTCCCTTGCATTACCGGGTATGTGGTTTTGTTGCAGAAGTTATAGTCTTTTTAGGAATAATTACCAGCCAAAAATATCTTTTAATGCCCAAAATTGCCATCACTTTTGTAATGGCAATTGGAATGATATTAACTCCTATTTATTTATTATCTATGTCATGCCAGATGTTCTATGGATACAAGTTATTTAATACTGCAAACTCTTATGTTTTTGATTCTGGACCACGCGAGNATGTGGGGAGGATAGAAACGTCTCTATTCAGCCACAAAATTTATTTTGTACACGGCGGGGGGTTCCATTTTTCTCTTAATGGGAGTTCTGGGTATCGGTTTATATGGTTCTAATGAACCAACATTAAATTTTGAAACATCAGTTAATCAGTCGTATCCTGCGGCTTTGGAAATAATATTCTATATTGGATTTTTTATCGCTTTTGCTGTCAAATTACCGATTCTACCCCTACATACATGGTTACCAGATACCCACGGAGAGGCACATTATAGTACTTGTATGCTTCTAGCCGGAATTTTATTAAAAATGGGAGCATATGGATTGATTCGGATTAATATGGAATTATTACCACTTGCTCATTCTATATTTTCTCCTTGGTTGATGATAGTAGGTACAATACAAATAATCTATGCAGCTTCAACATCTCCCGGCCAACGTAATACAAAAAAAAAAAGAATAGCCTATTCCTCGGTATCTCATATGGGTTTTATACTTATAGGAATTGCTTCTATAACCGATACGGGACTCAATGGAGCTATTTTACAAATAATCTCTCATGGATTTATTGGTGCTGCACTTTTTTTCTTGGCAGGAACGAGTTATGATAGAATACGTCTTGTTTATCTCGATGAAATGGGCGGAGTAGCTATCCCCATGCCAAAAATATTTACGATGTTTAGCAGCTTTTCCATGGCTTCCCTTGCATTACCGGGTATGAGTGGTTTTGTTGGAGAAGTTATAGTCTTTTTAGGAATAATTACCAGCCAAAAATATCTTTTAATGCCCAAAATTGCCATCACTTTTGTAATGGCAATTGGAATGATATTAACTCCTATTTATTTATTATCTATGTCATGCCAGATGTTCTATGGATACAAGTTATTTAATACTGCAAACTCTTATGTTTTTGATTCTGGACCACGCGAGTTATTTGTTTCCATCTCCATTTTTCTACCTGTAATAGGTATTCTTACGGAGCATTTCAATTTTTTATTTCTCTTTCTGATGTATCGTAATGGACGATTCCATCGGTTATAATCCAAAAAAAAGTCAAAAGAGGTTTTTCATCTTCGGGAAACACTTTGGGAAAGTTCTTTACTACGGGTACATCCCCAAGCCGCTTCTTCTCCGACTTGTCCTCGGTTATTTGTACCATAAACACTTGACATCCGTCGTTTATGTACTTCACCGTTATAATAAATGAGATGATTTCAAATCGGCTCTTACTTCGGTCGCCTTGAACAACGAGAGTCTTGCCATTTAGACGGATGTGAACTGTTTTCTCATTACAAACTATCCTGGCACGATGTTTGGATAACCAATCCATTCCAACAACGACATCGAAACTACCAAGTTGAATAGGCATTAGGTTGATAAGGAAAGGTTGGTTTTGGAAGGTTATGGTGCAACCTATGAGTACGGTGTTAGTTCCTATCAGAGTTCCATTAGCTATCTCAATTTCGTAGGTTGTATCTAACTTAGTTGGGGCAATGTTTAGCAATGAAGCAAAAGTAGTAGCTACGAAACTCTTATTGGCACCCGAATCAAATAAAACTCTTGCACTATGCTGATTAATTAAAAATGTACCCGTGACAACATCAGGGTTCCTTTGTGCATCTCCATCTCCCATCACGTACACTCTTCCACGTGCGGGATTGTCAGCATTCCTGTTAGTGCATTGGTTTCTGAAATGTCCCTTTTCTCCGCAACGGTGACACACCATGGCCACAGGTTGCAAGTTGGCTCCGGTGGCTTTGCAATCAACAGTCCTGTGTCCTAACTTTTGATATTTTCCACACTTGACGGGACAGGGGCCTGTGTGGTGTAACTTGCATCTGTTGCACATAGGTTTGTTGCTGACTTATCCTGATGTAGCCACATATGCCTTGGCAGCTCCTGCCTACGGTTCTGTTTGTGGTGATAAGAATTGCGGGAGTGGTGGTAGTTACGGTTACGTTCATTACCAGTATTTCTACTATTTCCATGTAGGACAATCCTCCTATCATCATTCTTTCGCTTGAGTTCATTACGTTCCGCGGTGTACTTTAGCTTAATTTCCCGGTCTAGTAGCCTTTGAGCAATGGTCATTGCCTCATCCAGAGTTGCGGGTTTTGAAGCGGTAACGTTTCCTTCGATACTTTGAGTCAATCCTTCAATATACTTTTCCAAGGTTTTGTCCAAGTCAGGCACAACACCTGGGCACAAAACAGCTAATTCCTGAAATCGGCGGTTATAAGTTCTCAGTTCAACTCCTTTCACCACCAAGTAGTGAAATTCATCTTCCAACTTCTTGATTTCAGACCTTGAACAGTATTTCTTAAGGATTTTCTTCTTGAATTCAGCCTAAGAGATCTTATATGCTTCTTCGGTTCCCATATTTTGAACTACAGCATTCCACCATGATTGGGCTTCATCCAATAGGGTTCCTGTTGCATAGGTTACCTTACAGTTCTCAGGGCAGCCACTTCTCATAAACACAGTTTTAGAATGTTCAAACCAGCGGGCAAGGGCAGTAGCTCCTTCAGTACCCTTGTAGTAGGTGGGTTGACAGCCCATGAAATCCTTATAGGTGCACTTTCGTGGGATAAAAGTGGTTGCTTCTTCAGCAGTTCCTCTAGCACTGCTGGAGCGGTTCACAGGTGTGGGTTAGTTTCCAAGTGCAGCAGCCAGGCCATCAGCAATCATTTTCCGGAGTCAAAGGTGGGATTGGCCCTGGTGCTGGAGTTGGTGTTGGAGTTGGCTCAGGTGAGGCAGCTGCTCTTCTTGTGCGAGGCATTTTCTGTCAAGATCATCAGAAATGTAAGTTTAGTTTTTCCATGCTGGAATATCTTAAGCACAATTTATATAATGATGATGTTGTTATTATTGGAATTACACCATTTGTGTCCATTTTAAACCAAATTTTACTATGTTTCTAACTTGGTTGCAGAATTACTAGGAGACACAACGATTCATCATCTACAAAAACTGGGCTTGAAAGTTTCTACTTGTTCATCATCTACAAAAACTTGGCTTGAAATCCTTCTTCTCTTTTTTTTTCTAACTTCTTCACCATCTACAAAAGCTTGGCTTGAAATTTCATGCTTCTTCACCATCTACAAAAGCTTGGCTTGAAATTTCATGCTTCTTTACCATCTACAAAAGCTTGGCTTGAAATTTCATACTTCTTTACCATCTACAAAAGCTTGGCTTGAAATTTCTAGCTTTTCATCATCTACAAAAGCTTGGCTTGAAATTTCATGCTTCTTCACCATCTACAAAAGCTTGGCTTAAAATTTCATGCTTCTTCACCATCTACAAAAGCTTGGCTTGAAATTTCTAGCTTTTCATCATCTACAAAAGCTTGGCTTGAAATTTCTAGCTTTTCATCATCTACAAAAGCTTGGCTTGAAATTTCTTATGTTTATCCTTGTTATTAAGTATTTTCCAAAACCATCTTTGTTAAAGTTTTCTTTCTACATAAAGAACCATAATCTTCTTAGTTATCATAACATCTTTAAACATCATTTCCCACATATATGCACATGATATCATTGCCATCAACAGCACAATCACAACATGTTTGAATACAATTCACAACATACATGGATATGATCATCACAACATGTTTAAATACCATTCACAACATATGATAAAAATCAACGATGGGAATGTAAATCAACATTGCGACGTAGTAAAACCAAATACCATAATATACATTAATAATTTGTCCGTTGTTGTTCCAAAGAAAACACACAAATGTTACAAAGTCGCTTATTAAGTGGTACATATTTCTGGCATTGTTCGTCCCATACTACATAAAATACCGATTTTTGTCTTCATTCTTGATGCCTTGCTTGTTCCTTAATCATGGCAAGTTCGTCCATTAGTGCTTGAATCTCCCATCTTTGAAACTCATGGACTCCCCTAATCCTTTCTTCGAGTTCTCGGAGTCGGTTTTCATAGTATTCTGGTGGTGCTATAACTGAAGTAACACGGTTTGCTGCAGTGGTGGAAGATTCCCCGGTTTCATAAATCCTTGGCGGAAAGCCTGGTGGGTGAGAGGGAATGTTTCCTGGAGGTGTCTTCCCTTGGGAAAAAGGTGCATCCGGGAAAGTTTGTGTAAGTAAATTGAACCAAAAGTCCGGCTCAACCCATGGAGGAGAATTTGGTGGAGAGGGTGGAATAGCTTCATAGTGTTCTGGTGACAATTGCGGTGATGCTCCAAAAACATCAAGAGGGGAACTTGGCGATAATCGTCGGTACCTTCGACGAGAAGTATGGATATGTGATGACATCAAATAAGTACATATTATTGTCATCATTTATCCTATTTATTTGACTTGTTTTATTACATTATCTATTCGAATTGATATTTAATAGTTTACTTTAGTAATTCTTAGGTAAAAACAAGCAATTGGTGAAAGTTGGCGATTTTGGACGAATTATGGAGCAAAACAAGCAAGATGTCAAAAGTCTACTGAAATCCAGAAGATGCGCCGTATCTCTATCAACAGATACGCCGCAATATCATACTTAGATGAATTCGAAGACCATTCCCTGACTTTGAATAATGCGCCACATGGAATTCTATCATGCGGCGCTTATGAAACTTTGGTCAACGAAGAAGATCAAGCTCGTTCTACTCCAGATACGCCGCATTACACTTCTGAGATACGGCGTATCACTATCAAGACTTCACCAGATACAATCCAAGATACTGAAGGACATGCGCCGCATAAAGATTCAACTTACGCCGCATCTGAAGATGGTGTACAAATATTCTAGAATAAATTAATCTTGGACCCCACGCGAAGTTAAGTCAATGCGCCGCATCTACTTACTCGATGCGCCGCATCGAACCCTCAAACAGAAACTATAAATACCCCAAGACCTAGACGAATTTTGTGTGCACCATAACCCTAAGGAAACGAACTCAGTCGAAGAAGCATCACAAGACACACCCAAATCGAAGATATTAGAGCTGTAAGAAGGTCCTGCATGTATTTAATTCATTAAGTAGTTTTGTTTTATTATAATAGTACACTTTAATTCATCAGGATAGATGGACTCAAATCGGCCACCAGACCGGACCCCTTAATATTTCTGTCCCATCAATTAAAGTCTATATGATGATGTCTTTGGTGAATTATATTAGTGCTTTGATTACCTCTGTGTTTAGCTGAGTCTTCTAGGCTACCATACCTGTTCCTCGCCTATTTAGCTGATGTCTTTAGATAAATAGGATAATCATAAGTAATCATTAAGGGTTTACTCACCGATGTAAGGATCCAACGAGAAAGGAATAACTGCAAAACACTTCATATATAACTAGCAATAAAACAAGTGACAAGCTGCTTAACTATCAGGACATGCCTTCTTCTGCTTCTAATTATCTATCTGTGTACGTGTTTTCCATTCGCTGATTCGTGCTCATTAGTTTAATTTACTGTTTAATACAACCAATGTGTGCCAGTCTCTCAGGCTGAACCCCCTTTCGTTAGATTATACTGTAAAACTAACTTAGAATATTAAAATATTATTTAGGTTACCTAGATAATACGTTCCACTCTTAGTGATCGATACTCTACTTACCATTATATTCATACTGACCGGGTACACTGCTTTGTTAGGTGTGTGTGTTATTGATAAGTCGGCTAAATATACATTTAAAACTTGAAGTAGCATTAATACTACTAGACCGCAACGACACATCGCGACCACATCAAGTTTTTGGCGCCGCTGCCGGGGAGTGAATTGTTATTATCTGTTAATTTGATTAGTAATTTAATTAGCTTTTTCTTTTTATTAGGTTTTTAGATTCTAACCACTAACTTTGTTGAATATTAGTTAGATTGCATTCATTGCATAATTTGCATATTTTCTGTTTTTATTTTCTGTAATTTTATTTTTATTTTATTTTTCTTTGTTTACTGCATTAACTGCTGTCGTTGTATTGTGCTGATATAAACGATACGGCGCATCTGTTTTCTCAAATACGGCGTATTGCGTTTTAATTTTTTTAATACAACGCGTTTAATAATTCGAGTACGACGCATCTATCCCCTAGATAAGGTGTAACTTGCAACTGTTGCACAGAGGTTTGTTGCTGACTTATCCTGATGTAGCCACATATGCCTTGGCAGCTCCTGCCTACGGTTCTGTTTGTTTGTGGTGATAAGAATTGCGGGAGTGGTGGTAGTTACGGTTACGTTCATTACCAGTATTTCTACTATTTCCATGTAGGACAATCCTCCTATCATCATTCTTTCGCTTGAGTTCATTACGTTCCGCGGTGGACTTTCGCTTAATTTCCCGGTCTAGTAGCCTTTGAGCAATGGTCATTGCCTCATCTAGAGTTGCGGGTTTTGAAGCGGTAACGTTTCCTTCGATACTTTGAGTCAATCCTTAAATATACTTTTCCAAGGTTTTGTCCAAGTCAGGCACAACACCTGGGCACAAAACAGCTAATTCCTAAAATCGGCGGTTATAAGTTCTCAGTTCAACTCCTTTGACCACCAAGTAGTGAAATTCATCTTCCAACTTCTTGATTTCAGACCTTGAACAGTATTTCTTAAGGATTTTCTTCTTGAATTCAGCCTAAGAGATTTTAT
>LBNU01015510.1:66978-88461 GCA_014162995.1 Artemisia annua
CTTCTTAGTATGCTAGAGTTATATGGTGCAGAGGTATCTGTTGAAGATGCAAACTTGAAGTTCCTAAGAAGTTTGCCATCTGTATGGCATGTGGTTGCTACTATGATCAGAGGACAACCTAGTTTGGATTCTATGGACTTTGATGATCTCTACAACAACTTAAAGGTGTACGAGCATGAGATGAATGGTCAAATAAATTCAAAAGCTCACAACATTGCTTTTGTGTCTTCTGAAAACAGAGGTAGTACTTCCACTAAAAGTACTGCTCAAAGTACTGTTGGTGATAAACAGCATCTTTACACAACCATGACTACTACCACCTCATCACCATCTAACATCATCAATTCTGATGATGTTGTATGTTCCTTCTTTGCTCAACAAGCCACTTTACCTGTTACTTATGAAGAAGATTTGTTGCAAATTGAAGAAGATGATCTGGAAGAAATTGACATAAGATGGCAAGTTGCCATGATCACTGCAAGAATCAAGAAGTTTATGAAGAAAATAGGAAGAGGTATTGATTTCAAAACTAAACAGGGTATAGCATTTGATAAATCTAAGATTGAGTGCTTTAACTGTCAAAGGCCTGGACACTTTGCAAGGGAATGCAAGTTTGCTAAATATCAAGCAAATAGAATGATTGAAAAACCCAAAGTTGAAATCAGAGAAGTTCCTATTACTGAACCAAAACCAAAAGCTTTGGTGGCTCAAGAAAATCTATCAAAGGTTGACTGGAGTGCTGAATTTGATGATGAGCTAGTAACCTATTCTATGGTTGCATTGGAAGAATTTGATTAGAGCACAGCTTTTGATGAGGAACCAGGATTTGCTGCCTTGGAATCAAGAGATGGTCTTGGAAGCTTTGATGGTCTTGGAAGCTTTGATTGGAGCATGGAAAGTGAAGAAGAACCTGTTCTGCTTGCCATGGTAGCTACTTCACCAAGTTCATCCACTATCTCTGATGTATGTTCTAAATGTAATGATTGTTATCAAAAGTTGCTTAAAGACTATGTGACTGAAAGAGATAATTATAGAAGGGCTAGGTCTGAGGTAGTTGGTTATCAATTGACTTTAGAATCAATGGAAGCCAAAATAATTACTTTTATTTTGATTCGTATTAATTCCAGGCTCGATACGGTGCATTTTCTTCCATAGGATGCGGCGTATCGACTGACCTGATGATTTTCAATTTTTATTTTTAGGTTTTATTTTTACTAACTACTAATGAATTATACAAGTTTGAACCTTCTTAACTCAGGTGTATTAAAGTCTTGGTGGTATAATAGATTCCTGTACTTTCTGTGGAAACATCATTCATTGAGCTTAAACTTTTCTCATCCACAAGAAAGTAGATTTTGCTCGATAACGCATAATGAAGGATCATACCGAGCTAATCTCAGGGGAGTTTTTACGTTCTAATTCTTTTATTTTCTAGTTTTTTACTATTAATATATACAACGAGGACGTTGTTTAACTTAAGTGGGGGGATGGAGAATTAGAACGCTTACTTGTCCCAAACTTTTCAAAATATGCTTAAAATGCGCTTAATTTATCAAAATTTAAAAATTTTAGCATGTTTTTGTTTAAGTGTAAATTACATAACCGCATACGTAACCTTATTTTTCCAAAAATTAAAAACTTTAGTGTGCCGGTGACTTGTAAACTTTAGAACTTGGCTTGTATACTATTCGAGACCACCATAATGAGTATTATCGATATAATTGGAGTGACTTGTCTAACTTGGTAAATTTCTAGGATTACACCCATATAGCCTTTATATGTTATGTGATAAACTAACTACATTGGTTAGTTAACCCCTATATAAACCCTTTTGTTTACTCTCAATTTTAGAGTAAGATACCCGTAGAAAAACTCTCAGAGCCATTCCTTTCGTTTCTTACACCTTTGTTATAATGTTTCGTTACACCTTACACCTTAGCCTACCCTGTAGATTAAAATCCGTGGTTAGTTACTTTAGGCAAAGTGTGTTTCCTTATATTAACTGTGTTCGCGTGCGTAATTCATTATCCTTGGTTAGGTCGGGAAATTGCACAATGCTATTGGAGTGAAAGTACATATTGTATAATTTTAGTTTATTTTCATGTGTTTACTACTTTCACTATTACAGTTATTTCTGAAAGTTATGAAAAGTACGGAAAAATTATCCGAAAAAATCGTGATGGAAAAAGTTGTGAAATTTTACACGTTTATGTTAGTATAAAAAAATCGAAAAAAATAGAAAAGAAAAAGAAAGAGAAGAAGTTGGTAGTTTGTTAACCAACTTATGTAAAGTTTTGTATTAAGTGGAAGATATCTCCACTATTTGTTGTTGTACTATATTTATGGATTGAATGGGAGTTGGCCGTTATGGGAACGCCAACTAAGGTTTATTCTTTGTTTAAGATTTTATTGAGTATAATTCGTGTCTACCTAAAGTGTGAGTTACATGAGTCAAAAGCGTGAGTTATTCAATGATATGGGTCTTATTCATGGGATGGTTGGGAAAGTAATTAACCATACTAAAGATTTTAATCTATTTGTTTGTTTCTTTTTATTTTACACCAATTTACATCCTAAATGTTATCCTTACCCACCGTATTGTTATATTCATTGTTAGCTTTCGAGCATCCGGATATGATGATGGCTTAGTCAAAATATTAAATGTATGAATAAGGTAGTGACCATCCGAGTATTAGATTAATTGACTAACGCGCTAGCAATCCAGTGTATGACTTGGTGACCATCCGTTATGCAAATAACGCGCCAGCGATCCAAGAAGTGCACTAGTGACCATCTGTTAGTTGAAGCGTCGAAGACTCGCGCCAGCGATCTACTAAGTTTATGCATGAAATGTTTGAACAAAGCTAGGTTCAACCCTTAAGCCTCTAAACCCAATTTACCACTTTAGACATGTTACTCCATGGCTTTAGTGGGGGAGATGCGTATACTTGTCAAGCTTATGATAGAATATTCGTCACAACTAAGCAACTAAACGATTTAGAATTGTTTTGATATTGAATATTTATTTTGTTTCTACTTCGTTAAGTGTTTGGTTGTGTGATTATGATAAAACGAATACGTGCTTAATGATACAAATAAATCCTAATACCTTTTAGGATACATTTTCATAATTTTAATCTAAGGTTTACTTGGGGACAAGTAAAGTTCAAGTGGGGGGATATTTGATGACATCAAATAAGTACATATTATTGTCATCATTTATCCTATTTATTTGACTTGTTTTATTACATTATCTATGAGAATTGATACTTAATTGTTTATTTTAGTAATTCTCAGGTAAAAACAAGCAATTGGTGAAACTTGGCGATTTTGGACTGTTGGGTTATAAAGTCAAAGTGCTGCTCAATATCAAAGTACTGCTTAATGAAGAAAGTCAAAGTACTGCTTAATGAAGAAAGTCAAATTACTGTTCATCAAATGACTGCTATAATAAAGGACTAACATGCAAAACGTTTAAGGATTATTATATAATTCTAGAATATTCTTAGATTAAAATTAGTTTACTTGTCGTACAAGAATTGTAAACCGACTAGGGTTTTCCTTATGCCTATAAAACGATCCCTAGGTTGGCATTAGAGGTATATGAATTAGAGTACGAATACGAATACGATTAGGGTTGTTAGTGAATCTGTAATATAAGCAGGTTCAAGGTTTGGTTTTAATATAATAGTTGAAGTTCAAAGTTATTCTTCTTAGCTTTGTTGAAGTAGATTCCGCATACTTAACAGAGTTATATCAGTGTTTCATTGTTAGTAGTTTAGGATTTATCCAAGATTACTAAACCCTTACAAGCTACATAGTTAGTTTGGTCAGAGTATATCGATCCAACAAGTGGTATCAGAGCTTGTGTGGAAACTCTGATTAAGAAGAAACTCATAAAACCTTATAACCGATTTACCTACACACCCCTACAAGATGTCGACTGAAGCTGCACCAATCCCATCCATCACCTCACTTAGAATTCCTATCATCAAGAAGGGAGAGTATGATCTATGGAGCATGAAGATGAGGCAGTACATTGCTATCACAGACCATGCTTTATGTGATGTGATTGTCAATGGTAATGTTGTTCTTGAAGAACCTGTGAAAGTTCCTGGACAACCTGAACCACCTAAACCTACCTTACCAGCAGATACAAAGAGGAATCAAGACTAGGCTCTCAACATACTGTTGTCTGCTATTCCTGATGGTCACCTACTCAAGTTTCATGATGCTAAGGATGCAAAGCAATTATGGGCTGCTATCAAGACAAGATTTGGAGGTAATGATGCTTCAAAGAAGATGCATAGGAACTTATTGAAGCAACAGTTTGAAACATTCACTGTTGGTGAAAGAAAAGGTCTTGATGCTGCCTATGACAGATTCCAAAATCTTCTTAGTATGCTAGAGTTATATGGTGCAGAGGTATCTGTTGAAGATGCAAACTTGAAGTTCCTAAGAAGTTTGCCATCTGTATGGCATGTGGTTGCTACTATGATCAGAGGACAACCTGGTTTGGATTCTATGGACTTTGATGATCTCTACAACAACTTAAAGGTGTACGAGCATGAGATGAATGGTCAAATAAATTCAAAAGCACACAACATTGCTTTTGTGTCTTCTGAAAACAGAGGCAGTACTTCCACTAAAAGTACTGCTCAAAGTACTGTTGGTGATAAACAACATCTTTAAACAACCATGACTACTACCACCTCATCACCATCTAACATCATTAATTCTGATGATGTTGTATGTTCCTTCTTTGCTCAACAAGCCACTTTACCTGTTACTTATGAAGAAGATTTGTTGCAAATTGAAGAAGATGATCTGGAAGAAATTGACATAAGATGGCAAGTTGCCATGATCACTGCAAGAATCAAGAAGTTTATGAAGAAAATAGGAAGAGGTATTGATTTCAAAACTAAACAGGGTATAGCATTTGATAAATCTAAGATTGAGTGCTTTAACTGTCAAAGGCCTGGACACTTTGCAAGGGAATGCAAGTTTGCTAAATATCAGGCAAATAGAATGATTGAAAAACCCAAAGTTGAAACCAGAGAAGTTCCTATTACTGAACCAAAACCAAAAGCTTTGGTGGCTCAAGAAAATCTATCAGAGGTTGACTGGAGTGCTGAATTTGATGATGAGCTAGTAACCTATTCTATGGTTGCATTGGAAGAATTTGATTGGAGCACAGCTTTTGATGAAGAACCAGGATTTGCTGCCTTGGAATCAAGAGATGGTCTTGGAAGCTTTGATGGTCTTGGAAGCTTTGATTGGAGCATGGAAAGTGAAGAAGAACCTGTTCTGCTTGCCACGGTAGCTACTTCACCAAGTTCATCCACTATCTCTGATGTATGTTCTAAATGTAATGATTGTTATCAAAAGTTGCTTAAAGACTATGTGACTGAAAGAGATAATTATAGAAGGGCTAGATCTGAGGTAGCTGGTTATCAATTAACTTTAGAATCAATGGAAGCCAAAATAATTACTCATGAAAATAATGAAATGGCTTGGGCAGAAAAATATGAACAACAAGACTATCAATTAAAATTGAGTGAATGGAAGTTAGGTTGTAAAGTTTCTGAAGTTGAAAAGCTCACTAAACAAAGGGATGATTTGCTAGAAAAACTTGCTAGTTGGAAAGAATCTGGTCAGTTTTGTTGAAAAACAAAGAAGATCACACATTAAAACTGGACTAGGTTATGGTGTTGAGTATGATAGTTCAGAAGAAAGTCCCACTAGTGATAAGGAACAACTTAATTCAGAGGTAACTTCATCTAGTGATGAAGAATTCATTAGCTTAGATGCTGATGCGCGGGATTGCGACCACGCACTAGAGTTTTACCTCTCAAGGGATCTTGAGAAGCTTGCAATCCCCACTAGGCAGTGTACCTGACCGATGTAGTATAGTGTAGTGGCAAGTACGGGGGGATTGATCGTTCTCTGCGGGAATAGTGTCGTTAGGATTGAAAAACTACTCTAATAGGTCTAGGGGTGAGGGAAGATTCTTTTTTTTTTTAATATTTTAAGAAAGCAAGTAAAAATTCGGGTTTTGAAGAGTGGGGGATTAGTTGCTAGTGCAACTAACCCCAAATTTACTACTTAATGCAAGTAAAACTAAATAACGAAAAAGTAATGGTGTGAAAACTATAATGGAGAGAAGTGTGGTTCACTTAGATTCCTTACTCCTAACTATTCATTTTACGATTGATTATGTGTATTAATTGCGTGGTGGTACGGATTGTTTCCTTATACCATTCGTAAGGGGGTGTGTACGGACTTCCCCTTAACTCTAATGAGATCCTACCTTCACTCCTTATGTCGAGCCGGCTAAGAAGCATCCTAACATTGGGATCACTAGATTCACTCATGCCTTAAATACAATCAAAAGTAACTATCACCTTGGTCATGTTTCTTAAGCGTTTCAAGATGTTACCAACCAGCAGTCTGCGAGTTTTCTTAAGCGTAACACGATAATACACCCATCCAATAATTAATAACACACATTCATCAATAATCAAAGTTAGTGTTTCATTTAGATCTAAAGCAAACACAAAAAAAATCTAGCCTGCATGTTATAACAAAAGACAAGAACAAGAAGAATCAACAACACATAGCATATTTGAATGATTAATTGATTCTTATCTTCAATGTAATACTGTAGAGATCCAAGGGTTTAAAACCTTAAAAAGCTGCAAAAATCGTCTAGGTTTCTCTCAAAAAAGTTCCACACAAGTTCCACACGAATGATAAAAATTTATGCGAATATATAAGAAAATCATATCTGACGGCGTCACGTTATGGACTTGACGCCGTCACCAGTTCTCGCCGTGGTAGGGTTTCTTGATAGCCTTCTTGACGCCGTCCCTCTTTAATCTGTTCTGGCTTATCAAGGTTTGACGCCGTCAGGATGGGTCTTGACGCAGTCTGGAGTACTGTTCCAGCAGATTTTGAACACTTTGTCGAATTCTTCACTTTTATGCTCCGAAACGTCCAAAATGCTTCCTTTTCCAGTATATTCTCTCAAAGTACCTAACTAATGCCAAAGGAACGATTTAGGGCGATATTTGATCAAAATACAATAGATGTTTCGGGCTTAAATGACCCCCGAAAAAGCGTACACTTTTCGCCTCATCAGATGCCAACACATCTAGTGATGAGGAACCAATTAGTCAAACACCTCCTAAATTTAAGAAAGACAAGGGTTATAATTCAGTTGCTCCACCTACTGGTAGTTTTCAACCACCTAGGACAGATGTTTCTTGTTTTGGAGTAGACAATCTAGAATTTAGGAAGAAGCTTAAAGGTCAATCAAATTCTAGTCCATCTAATTCTTAGTCCTTAAAAGAAACAATTGATAAACCTAAGGTTGAGAACACACAGAGTAAAGTTAATGGTTCAGGGTGTGATCATAATGCTCAAAAGTTTTCTAAAGATTTTTCAAAACAAGCAGTACCTTCAAACTCTTCTCAAAGTACTGTTAAAAATTCAACAGTATTTTCAAGAAGTACTTTTCAAAATACTGCTAATTTTAGAAAATCTTTTTCACCTAAGCAACAAGCAAGTTTTGGTTATAGAACTCAAGGAAGGGGATTTGGGAATATGGATAGAAAGTTATGTTATGTGTGTTATAGCCCTCATCATTTGATTAAGGACTGTGACTTTCACTCAGAATACTTAAGTAAATTCCCTAAGAACAAATCTGCTAACCATAAGCCAAAGGAGAACAAACCAGCTTGGAGTTACTCAAATAGGGATAACCATAGTAATTTCTCTAAAGACTATAGGTACCCTCACCAAAAAAGACCTTTTTCAAAACCACCAGTACCTTTAGGCAACATTTTTCAAGATACTGGTAAGACAAAAGCAGTACCTTCTCAAAGTACTGCTAGGTTTTCACCCACTCAAGGTAATTCTAATGTAAGACCAAGGAGATCCAACTACTATCAATCTAGAAGGCCTTACACCTCAAATAGAGTACCTAGATCAAAGACTTCAACACACAGTGTTAAAACTAAATGGGTTAAGAAAGAAAGTATTGATGGGGAACAAACAGTACTTTCAGCAAACAAGGGTGAAAAAGAGAGTTTTGTTGAAAATCAAACACAGGTTTTGGAACAAAAGAAAACCATTGATCATGTTTTCAAAAATAGTGGAGATTACATACTCAAAGAATTTAAGTATGTCACTCCACAAGGGGAACACAAGTCACTAATGGCTTGGGTTCCTAAAAGAAACTAACCCTTTTCATCTTTTATGCAGGGCTACCCAGAGGAGGAGCTTAAAGATCATATTATTATTGATAGTGGTTGCTCTAGCAGCATGACAGGAGACAAGGAGATCCTGTCAGATTTTAAGGCTTATTTTGGAGGAAGAGTTGCTTTTGGGAATGATCCTAATGGAGGAAGAATTACTAGCAAAGGAACTATCAAGATAGGATGCATTGATTTTGAGAATGTTAGATATATGAAGGAGCTCAAGTTCAACCTTTTGTTAGTTTCTCGGATTTGTGACAAAAAGTATCCTGTGTTATTCAGTGACACAGAATGTCTTATTCTCTCCCCTGAGTACAAATTTGTTGATGATCACTTGGTAACACTGAGAATACCAAGAACCAATGATGTTTACAGTTTAGATTTGAAGAATGTCAATTCTTCGGGTAGAGCAACATGTTTAGTAGCAAAAGTAACACTTGAAGAAGCACATCTATGGCATAGAAGATTGGGGCATGTGAATTACAAGAATATCAACAAGCTAGTCAAAGGTGATTTAGTTAGACGTTTACCTTCTAAAACCTTCAAGAATGATCATTCATGCTTGGCTTGCAAGAAGGGTAAACAACACAAAGCTTCATGCAAAAAGCTTGAGGAGAGAACTATTAGAGAGCCTTTGGAGTTGTTGCATATGGATTTGTTTGGACCTGTTTCTGTTGCAAGCTTGAATAAGAAGAAGTACTGCTTAGTTGTAACAGATGACTGTAGCAGATTTAGTTGGGTCTTTTTCTTGGGATTTAAAGATGAAATCTTTGATGCTATTCATGATCTTATAATAGCCCTTGAAAACCAATTAAGACTCAAAGTCAGAGGTATTAGATGTGATAATGGGACTGAATTCAAGAACCAGCTCATGGATGACTTTTGTGCCAAGAAAGGAATTAAGAGAGAGTTTAGCATTGCTCGATCTCCACAGCAGAATGGTGTTGCAGAAAGGAAAAATAGAACATTGATTAAAGCAGCTAGAACTATGCTTGCAGATTCTTCATTACCTATTCAATTTTGGGCTGAGGCTGTAAGTACTGCTTGCTATGTGTTAAATAGAGTCTCAGTCACTAAATCTCAGATGAAGACACCATATGAGTTGCTTATGGGAAAGAAGCCAAACATTCGTTTTATGAAACCTTTTGGATGTCCTTTGACTATTCTAAATACAAGTGATTCACTGGGCAAATTTGAAGGCAAGTCAGATGAAGGATACTTATTGGGTTATTGTACCAATAGTAAAGGATTTAGAGTTTACAAAAGAGCTACCAAAAAGGTTCAAGATTGTCTTCATGTTGAGTTTTTGGAAGATCAAGAAAATCAAAAAGGTAAAAGTCCTGATTGGATGTTTGATCTTGATATTTTGACTCCTTCTATGAACTATGTACCTGTTAGGGAGGAAAATCAAGTTGTTCACAAAGAAGAAGATATTCCTAATGAAGAACCCATTGGAAAGAAGGAAAGTACTTTTGAACCTCAAAATACTGTTGAACCTCAAAGTACTGTTGAACCTCACAGTACTGTTGAACCACAAAGTACTGTTCAACTAACCAACTCAGAATCTTATGACAACCAAGCTATTCAAGATGAACTGAATAAAATGCTTTCTCAAGAAAACATTGCAAAGTCCTATGAAGATGATCAAAGGAGGGCTTAGGAAGCTGCAAAGAAAAATGGTATATACAAAGATTCTTCTCAAAGTACTAATGAACCAGTTGAAACTACTTCTGGTGTCTTAGATACATCAACTTGGATTAATACTGATGATTTGAATGATCCAAACATGCCTGAGTTAGAAGATACTGATGATGAGTTACAAGATGAAGGCATTTTCTCATATGAAGATCCTAATGTCACAAATTTGGAACATGATATTCAAGTACCACCATCTCCAAATTTAAGAGTTCATAAAGATCATCCTGTAAGCCAAATCATTGGACCTCACAGTTCAGTTGTCACCACAAGAACAAAAGCTAAAGGTCTCTCTAAGCAACATAGTGTGTTGAAACTAAGACCTTGATAGATCTTTGAGCCTTTGGATCGTTAGCAATGTCTGTGTAATCACAAACACTCTAAAAGAGAATCTCTACTACTTGTACTGTTTAACGGAATTATAAGTACAAGCACAACACAAATACTAACAATGCTTTGATCCTCTATGGATCGTTTATAATTAACTAATAATGTTCTTCTAAAAAATGTACATAATATATTAGTAAGGATTCCTTTTATACTACAAGGAACCCTAACCCTTCTTACAAGAATCAAATAACAGTAAAACATTAAAAGATATTCTACATATCTTGTCCTAGAATAAACTAAGTCTACATTCTACGGATTAACTATATCCGCAGAATCTTCTCATCCGCAGGAACACTTGTCAGCAGAAACCAGTAAAGCTATCCGCAGTATCCTTTCAGCAGCATTCCTCAACAGTAGTTTCTAGAATTCCCAACATAGTGCTTTACTTAGCTTTGTTTATAAACAAAACAGGATGAATCATAAGAATCTTCAGACATGCCTGTTTGCCTGCTTTATCTCCCAAGAAGAACCCAAGACAATAGCTCAAGCATTAGCTAAAGAGAGTTGGGTTGAAGCCATGCAAGAAGAACTTCTTCAATTCAAACTTCAAGATGTTTGGGTATTATGTGAATTACCAGATGGAAAGAAAGTAATTGGTACAAGATGGGTTTTCAGAGTTAAAAGAGATGAAAGAGGCAATGTCATCAAGAACAAAGCAAGATTGGTTGCACAAGGATATAGACAAGAAGAAGGAGTGGACTATGATGAAGTTTTTGCTCCTGTTGCAAGGATTGAAGCAATAAGATTATTTCTTGCTTTTGCTTCTTATATGGGCTTTCCTGTTTATCAAATGGATGTTAAAAGTGCCTTTCTTTATGGCAAAATTACAGAGGAAGTCTATGTTAAACAACCTCCTGGTTTTGAGGATCCTGAACATCCAAACAAAGTCTACAAAGTTGTCAAGGCACTGTATGGCCTTCATCAAGCTCCCAGAGCTTGGTATGAAAGACTCTCCACTTTTCTATTGCAACATGGTTACAGGAGAGGTGCAATTGATAAGACTTTGTTTATCAAAAGAGATAAAAAGGATATTATGCTTGTTCAAGTATATGTGGATGATATTATTTTTGGAGCCACAAAACAGTCTATGGTGAAAGAATTTGAGCTGCTTATGCAAAATGAGTTTCAAATGAGTTCCATGGGTGAATTAACTTTCTTTTTGGGGCTTCAAGTTAAACAATCAAGTACTGGAATTTTCATCAGTCAAGATAAGTATGTCTCTGACATTCTTAAAAAGTTTAACTTAGGTACTATGAAGCCAGACACCACACCCATTAAAGCTTCAAACTCATTAGGAAAAGATGAAGATGGAGCAGCTGTGGATGTTAAGCTTTACAGATCAATGATTGGTTGTCTTATGTACTTAACTGCATCTAGACCTGACATCATGTTTGCTGTATGCTTATGTGCAAGATATCAGGTCACACCCAAGGTCTCTCATATGAATGCAGTCAAGAGGATTTTTAGTTATCTCAAGCACCAACCTAAGTTAGGATTGTGGTATCCTAAGGATTCACCTTTTCACTTGGAAGCTTTTTCAGATAATGATTATGCAGGATATAATTATGATAGAAGATCAACCATTGGAGGATGCCAATATCTTGGAAGAAGATTAGTTTCATGGCAATGTAAGAAACAAACTATTGCAGCAACCTCATCCACTAAAGCAGATTATGTTGCTGCCGCAAGTTGTTGTGGACAAGTACTATGGATGCAGAATCAACTCTTGGATTATGGATTCAATTTCAAGAATACTCCTATCAACATTGATAATGAGAGTACAATTTGCATTGTTAAGAATCCTGTTTATCACTCCAAGACCAAGCATATTCAGATTAGGCATCATTTTATTCGTGATTGTTATGAGCATAGGCTCATTAATGTTGTCAAGTTCCACACAGATGACAATGTAGCTGATCTACTCACAAAGGGATTTGATGTTTCAAGATTCAAACATTTAGTGGTGAGTATTGGTATGATTAATTATTAAGCTATTTTTTAGGGGAGGACTTAGTTTAGTTTAGTCCTATGCATTGTTTGAGGGGAGGCAATACAATGCTATTTGATATTTTGCGCTTGTGTATTCATTTGTGGTAAAGAGAATGGGAAAGTCATGTTTGCAATTTTAATTGAAAGTACTACTTTGGGAAAGTACTGCTTTGAAGAGTACTTCTGACATGGAAAGTACTGTTACGTGTAAAGTACTGTTCCAATGGTAAAAAATATGAGGTAAAAGTCAAATATTTTGTTATGGAAGGGATACATGCCAAAATAACGGTATACACATTTATTGGGATTTGATTTTTTTTAAATCTTACCCATACATAACTAACCCTACCGAACTTTACTCTCATTTTTATACTTATCCCTCCGCCCATTCTTGCAACCACTTTTCTCATCAAATTCACCATCTCCGTTCTATTCATTCTTCTACAAACACATTCATGGCTATTCGTCCCACTTGTAGTAAGCATAACATGATTGCTAACCTGGACAAGACAGAATTGAATGTTGATTTTCATGCTGTGATTGATTTCTTAACTGTGTCTTCCATCAATTATGCTTTATTGGTCAATCCTGACATTATTGGACCATGGATTCAACAATTTTGGGCTACAGCTGAATTTGGTTGGGAAGACGATGATGTATCTTTTATTCAAGCTACGGTTGCTGGAAAAACAATTAAGATTACTGAGGCTACCATCAGAGAAGATCTTTTGTTTCATGATGAAGAAGGTACTGTTAGGTTTGCTAAACAAGAATTATGGAATACACTTCGAGACATAGGGTATGAAGGTTCTCTCACAAGACTTACTTTTCTGAAACCCTTATTCAGTCCACATTGGAAGTATATTATTCATGTTTTGCTTCATTGCTTAAGTTCCAAAAGTACCGCTTGGAATGAGTTTAGTTAAACCATAGCCTCTGCATTAGTGGGATTAGCTACCAATCAACCTTTCAATTTCTCTTTCATGATTCTTGATGGTATGCACAACAATATCAAAAATGGTTCACCATTTTTGATGTATCCCAGATTTGTTCAATTGTTTTTGAACGAACAGCTTGAGGGTGTTCCTAAACCCCCAAAATTTTTGCCTGCTATCGCACTTCCTGACAAGGTGTTCACATTCATGGCTACAAACAGTGCCAAGTTCTCTGTGAGGAATACACCTTTAACTCCTCATATTTTGGAAGTAGCACAAGCTGTTAGAGATGCTGCACAAGATGATTTAGATGATGGTACTGAGCATTCAGACTCAAGCACTAATCCTCAACATACTGCTTCACCAGCTCAAGAACCTTCTCAACATACTGCTTCAAAGGAAAGTACTGCTTCTCTGCAAGGTACTGACAAGGTTACTTCACAACAAGATGAGAATCCACCACTATCTCCCAATAATTATACTTCCACAGATGGGTCTCAAACATCTGGAGGAGATGAGGGAGTGTTGGACAACTATGCTTTAACCAGGGAGTTGAGGAGATTGAAGAAGGCTTATGATGATCAAGCTACAGCAATGTTGAGGTTGCAGAATAAAATCAAAAAGTTGAAAAAGTTTGTTTGGCCACTAGTTAAGTATCATAGATTATGGGTGAAATCACAGAAGAAACGTGGTCAACATAAGAAGGTCTCAAAGAAGCAAAAGAATATATAATTATGATAGAAGATCAACCACTGGAGGATGCCAATATCTTGGAAGAAAATTAGTTTCATGGCAATGTAAGAAACAAACTATTGCAGCAACCTCATCCACTAAAGCAGAGTATGTTGCTGCTGCAAGTTGTTGTGGACAAGTACTATGGATGCAGAATCAACTCTTGGATTATGGATTCAATTTCAAGAATACTCCTATCAACATTGATAATGAGAGTACAATTTGCATTGTTAAGAATCCTGTTTATCACTCCAAGACCAAGCATATTCAGATTAGGCATCATTTTATTCGTGATTGTTATGAGCATAGGCTCATTAATGTTGTCAAGGTCCACACAGATGACAATGTAGCTGATCTACTCACAAAGGGATTTGATGTTTCAAGATTCAAACATTTAGTGGTGAGTATTGGTATGATTAATTATTAAGCTATTTTTTAGGGGAGGACTTAGTTTAGTTTAGTCCTATGCATTGTTTGAGGGGAGGCAATACAATGCTATTTGATATTTTGCGCTTGTGTATTCATTTGTGGTAAAGAGAATGGGAAAGTCCTGTTTGCAATTTTAATTGAAAGTACTACTTTGGGAAAGTACTGCTTTGAAGAGTACTGCTGACATGGAAAGTACTGTTACGTGTAAAGTACTGTTCCAATGGTCAAAAATACGAGGTAAAAGTCAAATATTTTGTTATGGAAGGGATACATGCCAAAATAACGGTATACACATTTATTGGGATTTGATTTTTTTTAAATCTTACCCATACATAACTAACCCTACCGAACTTTACTCTCATTTTTATACATATCCCTCCGCCCATTCTTGCAACCACTTTTTTCATCAAATTCACCATCTCCGTTCTATTCATTCTTCTACAAACACATTCATGGCTATTCGTCCCACTTGTAGTAAGCATAACATGATTGCTAACCTGGACAAGACAGAATTGAATGTTGATTTTCATGCTGTGATTGATTTCTTAACTGGGTCTTCCATCAATTATGCTTTATTGGTCAATCCTGACATTATTGGACCATGGATTCAATAATTTTGGGCTACAGCTGAATTTGGATGGGAAGACGATGATGTATCTTTTATTCAAGCTACGGTTGCTGGAAAAACAATTAAGATTACTGAGGCTACCATCAGAGAAGATCTTTTGTTTCATGATGAAGAAGGTACTGTTAGGTTTGCTAAACAAGAATTATGGAATACACTTCGAGACATAGGGTATGAAGGTTCTCTCACAAGACTTAGTTTTCTGAAACCCTTATTCAGTCCACATTGGAAGTATATTATTCATGTTTTGCTTCATTGCTTAAGTTCCAAAAGTACTGCTTGGAATGAGTTAGTTAAACCATAGCCTCTGCATTAGTGGGATTAGCTACCAATCAACCTTTCAATTTCTCTTTCATGATTCTTGATGGTATGCACAACAATATAAAAAATGGTTCACCATTTTTGATGTATCCCAGATTTGTTCAATTGTTTTTGAACAAACAGCTTGAGGGTGTTCCTAAACCCCCAAAATTTTTGCCTGCTATCGCACTTCCTGACAAGGTGTTCACATTCATGGCTACAAAGAGTGCCAAGTTCTCTGTGAGGAATACACCTTTAACTCCTCATATTTTGGAAGTAGCACAAGCTATTAGAGATGCTGCACAAGATGATTCAGATGATGGTACTGAGCATTCAGACTCAAGCACTAATCCTCAACATACTGCTTCACCAGCTCAAGAACCTTCTCAACATACTGCTTCAAAGGAAAGTACTACTTCTCTGCAAGGTACTAACAAGGTTACTTCACAGCAAGATGAGAATCTACCACTATCTCCCAATGATTATACTTCCACAGATGGGTCTCAAACATCTAGAGAAGATGAGGGAGTGTTGGACAACTATGCTTTAACCAGGGAGTTGAGGAGATTGAAGAAGGCTTATGATGATCAAGCTACAGCAATGTTGAGGTTGCAGAATAAAATCAAAAAGTTGAAAAAGTTTGTTTGGCCACTAGTTAAGTATCATAGATTATGGGTGAAATCACAGAAGAAACGTGGTCAACATAAGAAGGTCTCAAAGAAGCAAAAGAATAAGAAGCAGTCTTCATTCCAATTGGGGAGGAATGAAATTGATAATTTGAATGAAGATGCTCAAGATTCTCAATTTAATAAAAATCAGTTTGATGGAGACAATGCTATGAATTTGGAAGATGCACCACTTAGTTTTGCTCCTCAAGATACTTCTGAGCAGGTTATTCTTGAAGAAGAAAAAGTTTCTACTGATGCTAAGAATGTTGATGAAGAACATGTTAATCTTCAAAGCATTGGAGTTCAAAGTACTGGTGTTCAAGGTGCTGATGACCAAGGTACTGCTGCTCAAAGTACTGCTAGACAGTACTTTGCTACTCCAAGAACTCTACATTTTGAAGAAGAAGCTGGTCCTTCAATGCCAATTCAACAAGAAAAACATAGTGCAAGTGATGATGAGACCATTGCTGAGATTATCCTCAATATGTCAACACAAAGAGGTATAACCATTCCTGGAGTTGATCAATCTCCAGCTGCACAGTCTTCTTCACCCACTCAAGAGTTAGATCCAAAAGATAAAGGGAAAGGAATCATGCCTGAACCTCAGAAGAAGAAGAAGAAGCTTACTTTAGCAGATCTAAAAGCAATTGAGATTGCTAAAAATGAACAAGCTGCTAGAATGTTACAAGTTGAGTTGGATGCTGAGTTTGATAAAGAAAAGGAGCAAGTTATTCAACCAATAAGACCAAAATCAATTGCTCAAGAAAGAAATGCAATGATGAGTTATCTAAAGGGTAGAGGATACAAAGGTCTACAGAAGCTGAGATATCCAGAGATGAAAAATCTATATGATGCTGTTAAAGAATCTATTCAAAGAAGTCTTGATAATTTTGTTCTTATGGATTCTGAAAAGGAAAAGAAGCTGGAGGAAGTAATGAAAGAACAAGCTGCTAAAAGAAAATCAAAGAGGAAGAGAACAACTCTTGATGATCAGTTATCAAAGAAGATTAAGTTGCTGAGAAGTGATACTGTTGATGAACTGAGGAATTATCTAAGAGTTGTTGATTTTTAGCATCCAAAATCCTTAGAAGCTTCTGAAACAAAGTCTAAGATTTGTGCATTAGAAGTTATAGAATCATCAGATGGAGATTACATTGTCTTTCATAGAGAAGATGAAAGTTTTAGAGCATTCAACATACTGTGGGACATACTGCACTTGATAGATAGAGAAGATCTACATCATTTATATCAAAGAGTACAAGCTTATTATAATGATGAACCTTCACCAGCAGGATTGAGCTTAGTATTGCTGGGAGATCTTGCTACTATCTGGGAAACAAAGGAGACAAGTACTGATGATATCTGGAATAATCAAGAAGTCTTGGAGATTACAAGTTGGAGATTTTTTGAATCATCAGGAATTCATGTGCTGGAATTAGAAGATGGTACTATGATTCATATGCTAGCAGAAAGAAGATATCCACTTACAAGGGATTTAATGATCAAAATGTTAGAACATGGTATGGAAGTTGAAGATGAGAATGAAACAGCACCAATGGTGATAGAGTTGTTCATTAATTAGACAACTATAGCTGATGATGATGCATAACTACTGATATGGTTTTATTATATAAATCTTTTTGAAAACCAAGTACTTTATTTAAAGTACTGCTAGACAAACAGTACTTTCTCAAAGTACTGCTTGCAGCATAAAACCAGTAAAGTTCTTTAATAAAAACAGCAATTTTTGTAATGTGCAAAATACTTTTTGAAGCACAAGATAACAACAACAAATTGTTTTGAGTAACATATGGTGTCTACACAACAAATGGTATTCAGCTCACCATGTCTAAATGACAAGAAAGAGTTTGACTCATCATGAGGGTACGGCTCTGATGTGATTATCAAATCCGTTTTTAGTTGACAATTTACTAAAAATTGTATGGTTCTCAACTCACCATATCTGTGATAGTGAAGAGTTGGCTAGCCCACAAGATAATGGCTTGTGGTAAAGGCTGTGGAAATCCATTTGTATGTTAATTAGTTCACCATGGTAGTGATTGTACTAAAAGAACTAGCTAGTCCAAAAGCAAACGGCTCTTGGTAAAGACTAAACAAATCCGTTGATAGCTGATGATTTGCTAAAAATCTGTAACACCCCGTTTTTATAAGTTTCATAAATAGACTTATTTATTGCCTTTAGAAAACTAGAAAGGTCCTTATTATATTATTGTTAAGAGATAAGGACTTAGAATGCAAGATAGTTAATGAAAAGGACCAACGATGCAAAAGATCTAACGACAGGGACTAACCTTGCCAAATTATGAAACTTACAAGATAAGCTTATATATCCTTCCTTATCATGAAGTAAACTCAGATTGTTATAAAAACAAAACACCTATGTATGTGTAGAGATGGAACGTGGCATCTAGGGAATAAAAAGGAGGGAAACTAGCTTATATTCATCATTAAGTAAAAATTAGTGATAAGAATTTCAAGAATTATGCAAGGGTTTCTTCAAGACTAAGGGTTTGTGTTCTTGGTAAATTGGTATAATTTTTGAAGCCTCCTAAGTGATAGAAGTGATTCTCCATCAAAGGTAAGTAGTTAAACACAAGTTATGATTTCATGATTTATGATAAGAAATTGAAGGTTTTAAGTGTTTTATGTTTATTTGATGTTATGTAAACCTAGACATGAATGATGATGAATCTTGATGTTATAAGCCTTGTTATGATTTAATTAAGTCAAGTATTATGTGGTTAAATTATGGTCACATGTGTAGAAGAATTCATGTTGGTGATGTTAATCATGATTAAGTATGTCAAGTTAAAGCATGTTTGGAACAAGCTTATTAAGTGCTTTAACTAGCAAGATAGCTTATGGGCCTGATGAAAAATGATCTTGGCATGTTATATAAGCTGTAAAATAAGTTTGGTTATAAGTGGAATAGCTTACCATGAGTTTTGGGTCGTTTTAAATGACCCCTAACTTATATTTTGATTCGTGGAAAAGCTCATTTGCTTGAGGACAAACAAATCCCAAGTGTAGGGATATTTGATAAGACGAAAAGTGTTACGGTTTTAAGGGGTCATTTAAGCCCTAAATCGTATTTATTTGATCAAATATTACCCTAAATCGTTCCTTTTGTCATTTTAGGTACTTTTGGGAGGAATTCTGGAAAACATGCACATTTGGACGTTTTTGGAGCATAAAAGTGAAGAAAACGACAAAGTCTCAAATTATGCTGGGAACAGTACCTGACGGCGTCAGACACCATAAGGTGACGCCGTCACTTGAAGACAAAAGAGGTGGATTTATGTTTGTACTTGACGCTCCAGAGAACTTTTGAGGAAGTTACACCTGACGGCGTCAGGTGTATTTGGAAGTAGGCCGTCTGGCCTTAGGTTTACAAGAGATGTCCCAGAAGACATTTGAAGGTGACGGCGTCAGGATTCAACCTGACGGCGTCAGATGATATAGAGTGAAGACGTCAGAAAGAAGGCTTGCACGAGAAGAAACCAAAGTGGAACCATCACAAGTTAAACAAGACAATCACAACTTGCGCGCGGAGAAGCTGTTACTGTTTTGGCCATAAAATCTTCATACGAACTCGAATTTGGGTGATTCAAAAGCCCACGCGAAGAGGACGAAAAAATCTTCGATTTGGTGAAAACGACGAGCTGACGCCATCACTTGTTAGGGCTGACGCCGTCACCCTTTGCCGACAGAAAATCAGCGTATAAATATAACATTATAACTTCACTTTTTGTAAGCCCCAAACCCTAAGTCCGATTCTAGGGTTAGGGTAGGTGTTTTTCCAGCAACTTAGAGGGTCTTAATCACTCCATAAACATCTTGTATTGGTGTGTTGATTCTATCTTAATTATGTCTTCCATTATTATTGTTGCTTGTTCTTCATTGATTAAGTTTTGCTAAATCACCTAGTGTCTACTTATGATTGTGTGAAACTTGTATATAATCAATTAGATCTTATTGATTTCTTGTTGATGTTTGTGTCTATCTTCATCAATGAGGGCTTGTTGATGTGTGTGTCTAAATCCATCAATTAAGGCGTGACAACTTCAATAGATCTAGTTGGTTTAGTTTATAATTCTTGTTTCCTATTGACTCTTGTTTTGATTGAATGTTCCATCGATGTTAGGCTTAAGAAAACTGGCCAACCTCCTTTATGGTAACGTGCTTGAACGTCTTAAGAAACATGTAGTCGAGGCATACTAGGCTATTAAGGTAGTATTTAACGCATGAGCCACTATTTACAATCCCTATGGTTATGTAGTGCATGGCATAGGAGGAGATAAGAGCTCATAGAATTGGAGAGATATGTATGCCACTCCATGAGTTATTAGGAATACACCCGTCAATTAAAACAAGGTCTACAGTCAATAGGTAGAATTTGATAGCTAGCAAGGAGTAATACGTCATAGGTAGACATGCTTCACTTCCCTTGTAGAACCCTAGTTTACTTTCCTACACAATAGTTTAAGTAGTAGCTTTTGGGTTAGTTGATTAGCAACTAATTCCGCCCCTTCTTCCAAAACCCGAGATCTTTACTTGCTTTCCATAAAACATAAAAATACAAAAAGAATTATCCCTCATCTCTAAACCTAGTAGATAAATTTCAATCCTAACGAACACTATTCTTTGAGTTGAATGATCAATCCCCCGTACTTAGCACTTCACTATACCACATCGGTCAGGTACACTGCCTGGTGGGGTTGTAAGCCTCTTGAGATCCCTCGAGAGGTAAAACCTGTTGTAAGGTTACAAAACCACGCATCATAGCTCTAGATCCAGAACTATGCTTATACCCCCCATGTGGAAGCTCAAATAGACTATAGCTCATGTTTGAGATTCAGATTTAGATATAGAATCAGACCCGTTTACTCACTAAGTCATCTGGACTTACCGTTCTCAGTTTCCATGTTTTGCAGGTTAAGTCTTAAGGACGCTGGGACATGTAGATTAAGAATACGAGTTAGGAGATCGGAAATGCTCGTGTATATAGGTGACGAGCATCTCAACCATACTTTGTTATTCAGCTTGTTAACGCCCCAAAACTTTATGATTAAGTGTCAGAATCATATAAGTCATGTTTTAATTTTTGTGTGTAAATATATATAACATGTATTTGAAAATGGGTCAAAATAGGGGTGTAATAACCAAGAATCATTCTTCAGGTGGTCGGGGATGCTCGAAATAAAGGTTAAACATGGTATATTAGATTAAAGAATTGGGGAAGATGTGTGTGTTTTCTAGAGAGAGAAAGAAGGAAAACACACACACCTCCTTATTACAAATGAGACATCCACCTCTCCTAGTTGCAACTAGGAGAGTATTTATACTACTAATCACTAAAACTATGTCCTAATGTCAGAACAAGTCCTTGTGATATGATACTATTGCAATTTCCACATATAACATTATTTTCAAGGCTAACA
>LBNU01015510.1:88893-111220 GCA_014162995.1 Artemisia annua
CATACTCGCAAGATTCCAGCCAATACTCGCTAAAACACAGCCAATACTCGCTAAGAATCTGCCAAAAGTATCATACTCGCTAAACCCTAAAAAGCATACTCGCTAAAGATAATTGAAACTCGCAAAACCCTAGAAATTCATGCTAAAACCCACGACCAGCTTCAATACCCACGAATAGCCATGAAAATCACCATAAAAACCCAAAAACCAAATCACACGAACTGCTAGTAGCCTATACGAAAGATCTAGATGAAACCCTAGATACCAAACCATTCGAATAGCCACTAATAACCCTAAAAACACCACGAATCGCCCCTGGTTAGCTCTGATGCCAATTGTAATAACCAAGAATCATTCTTCAGGTGGTCGGGGATGCTCAAAATAAAGGTTAAACATGGTATATTAGATTAAAGAATTGGGGAAGATGTGTGTGTTTTCTAGAGAGAAAGAAGGAAAACACACACACCTCCTTATTATAAATGAGACATCCACCTCTCCTAGTTGCAACTAGGAGAGTATTTATACTACTAATCACTAAAATTATGTCCTAATGTCAGAACTAGTCCTTGTGATATGATACTATTGCAATTTCCACCATATAACATTATTTTCAAGGCTAACAATGGGGATGCTCGAAATAAAGGTTAAACATGGTATATTAGATTAAAGAATTGGGGAAGGTGTGTGTGTTTTTCTTGAGAGAGAAAGGGAAAACCACACACACCTCCTTATTACAATGAACATCCACCTCTCCTAGTTGCAACTAGGAGAGTATTTATACTACTAATCACTAAAACTATGCCCTAATGTCAGAACTAGTCCTTGTGATATGATACTATTACAATTTCCACATATAACATTATTTTCAAGGCTAACAAGGGGTGTTTGGGTTAACACCCGCACTCGTAGTTTTATGCTTCCGCTATCATAATTTAAGTACCATGTTTATGTATTGTACAATTATGATGTGTTTTATTCAGATTTTTATTTTAGTAATTTTCACAAGTATAGATCAATACGGCGTATAGGACAGAACCTATACGGCGTATTCAATGTTAAAATATAAATTTAGAGTCGGGCGTTACAAGTTGGTATCAGAGCGTTGGTTTGAGGGATTTAAGTATCCGCTATTAATAGGAGGGTACTTAGACTTAAACCATAGCTCGATATTGACCATAGAACAAGTAGACTTTATTTTATGTTATCTAGAATTGATTAGAACCATGTTTATATATGATTAATAACCATGCTTTTTCCACATTTAGTGAAGCTTAGCATGTATAGAATTGCCATGTCCAGTAGAACGCGTGTAGGAATGCATTATTAGTACGATGTAGATGTAGCCATTAAGAGTATCATGTCATATTTAGTTATAGTATGCCTTATGATACCATGATTAGAAGCGTATAGATAATAGCATATTACCATGAGATGTGATGAACATGAACATTATAACATGATCAAAATAGTTCAGTAGAATGCCTTGATAGTAGAATGTGATGCTAGATAGGTTGTTTTAGTTTTGTAACTTGGGGTAGATTATAATAGCAATGAGTTCATGGTTATATGATGTGATTATTATGACGTCTGATCAACGTGATAATACTTACATGATATTACATGAATTTATTGAGATTATAAGATGTCCATGGGTGCTTACTAGAACGATTATGTGTTTAATGTTTATATGTTTAGCAAATTAGAACACTTTGACAGTAGAAATACATGATTAGATATGCCTTACTAACAGGATGATATAAGTAGTCAGAGTAGAAAAAAAAATCAGAAACAGGTATAGTATAAGTAGATTATGTCATGACCAATAGTGATATAGTTGCTCAGTAAGCGAAATAGGATTAGAATGCATGAAGTAAAGTGTAGTATTAGACCATGTTTAGTACCCGGTATATAATAAGAATTAGAAATCATGGGTAGAAATATATAGACAGTTAAATAATAGAAATAGAACAGAATTAACTATGATATAGCATTAGAACTTCAGATTCAGAATATCATGTTAATAGTGCAGAATGTCAGAAATTGTGACACCCCCAGAATCGGGTCCAGCGGAAGCATACATGTCACTGGGGTGCTACTCAATTGGTACCACAACATAAGGTACAAAGAATGGTTTTTAATTCATTTACCCAAAATAAAAGTTGTTACCAAAAGCATACAGTTTACATGTTATAAATAAAATGCGGAAATAAGCCCATAGTTTAGTTAAAGCGGTCCCAATTAAGTTTATCCTAGGTGCTTACGCCAAAAGTGGTGGAGGCGTGATCCTTTCCCAAGCCTATGGTAATCTATTTTCTATGACAGGTAATGAGTGATATTTCTCAATTTCCAATTATGATATATAAATTTTCAACACCCGAGAGATGAGAGTATCCAAACACTTAATGTGAGGTGCTAGTGTATAATTTCCGTGCTTATTCTGACCAAGGTGGAATGATCATTTGTTGTAATTACTTTTATATTAGTGTTAAATGACCCCTAACTTATATTTTGATTGGTGGAAAAGCTCATTTGCTTGAGGACAAACAAATCCCAAGTGTAGGGATATTTGATAAGACGAAAAGTGTTACGGTTTTAAGGGGTCATTTAAGCCCTAAATCGTATTTATTTGATCAAATATTACCCTAAATCGTTCCTTTTGTCATTTTAGGTACTTTTGGGAGGAATTCTAGAAAACATGCACATTTGGACGTTTTTGGAGCATAAAAGTGAAGAAAACGACAAAGTCTCAAATTATGCTGGGAACAGTACCTGACGGCGTCAGACACCATAACGTGACGCCGTCACTTGAAGACAAAAGAGTTGGATTTATGTTTGTACTTGACGCTCCAGAGAACTTTTGAGGAAGTTACACCTGACGGCGTCAGGTGTATTTGGAAGTAGGCCGTCTGGCCTTAGGTTTACAAGAGACGTCCCAGAAGACTTTTGAAGGTGACGGCGTCAGGATTCAACCTGACGGCGTCAGATGATATAGAGTGACGACGTCAGAAAGAAGGCTTGCATGAGAAGAAACCAAAGTGGAACCATCACAAGTTAAACAAGACAATCACAACTTGCGCGCGGAGAAGCTGTTACTGTTTTGGCCATAAAATCTTCATACGAACTCGAATTTGAGTGATTCAAAAGCCCACGCAAAGAGGACGAAAAAATTTGGTGAAAACGACGAGCTGACGCCGTCACTTGTTAGGGCTGACACCGTCACCCTTTGCCGACAGAAAATCAGTCTATAAATATAACATTATAACTTCACTTTTTGTAAGCCCCAAACCCTAAGTCCGATTCTAGGGTTAGGGTAGGTGTTTTTCCAGCAACTTAGAGGGTCTTAATCACTCCATAAACATCTTGTATTGGTGTGTTGATTCTATCTTAATTATGTCTTCCATTATTATTGTTGCTTGTTCTTCATTGATTATGTTTTGCTAAATCACCTAGTGTCTACTTATGATTGTGTGAAACTTGTATATAATCAATTAGATCTTATTGATTTCTTGTTGATGTTTGTGTCTATCTTCATCAATGAGGGCTTGTTGATGTGTGTGTCTAACTCCATCAATTAAGGCGTGACAACTTCAATAGATCTAGTTGGTTTAGTTTATAATTCTTGTTTCCTATTGATTCTTGTTTTGATTGAATGTTCCATCGATGTTAGGCTTAAGAAAACTGGCCAACCTCCTTTATGGTAACGTGCTTGAACGTCTTAAGAAACATGTAGTCGAGGCATACTAGGCTATTAAGGTAGTATTTAACGCATGAGCCACTGTTTACAATCCCTATGGTTATGTAGTGCATGGCATAGGAGGAGATAAGAGCTCATAGAATTGGAGAGATATGTATGCCACTCCATGAGTTATTAGGAATACACCCGTCAATTAAAACAAGGTTTACAGTCAATAGGTAGAATTTGATAGCTAGCAAGGAGTAATACATCATAGGTAGACATGCTTCACTTCCCTTGTAGAACCCTAGTTTACTTTCCTACACAATAGTTTAAGTAGTAGCTTTTGGGTTAGTTGATTAGCAACTAATTCCGCCCCTTCTTCCAAAACCCGAGATCTTTACTTGCTTTCCATAAAACATAAAAATACAAAAAGAATTATCCCTCATCTCTAAACCTAGTAGATAAATTTCAATCCTAACGAACACTATTCTTTGAGTTGAACGATCAATCCCCCGTACTTACCACTTCACTATACTACATCGGTCAGGTACACTGCCTGGTGGGGTTGTAAGCCTCTTGAGATCCCTCGAGAGATAAAACCTGTTGTAAGGTTACAAAACCACGCATCATAGCTCTAGATCCAGAACTATGCTTATACCCCCCATGCGGAAGCTCAAATAGACTATAGCTCATGTTTGAGATTCAGATTTAGATATAGACTCAGACCCGTTTACTCACTAAGTCATCAGGACTTACCGTTCTCAGTTTCCATGTTTTGCAGGTTAAGTCTTAAGGACGCTGGGACATGTAGATTAAGAAGACGAGTTAGGAGATCGGAAATGCTCGTGTATATAGGTGACGAGCATCTCAACCATACTTTGTTATTCAGCTTGTTAACGCCCCAAAACTTTATGATTAAGTGTCAGAATAATATAAGTTATGTTTTAATATTAGTGTGTAAATATATATAACATGTATTTGAAAATGGGTCAAAATAGGGGTGTTTGGGTTAACACCCGCACGCGTAGTTTTATGCTTCCGCTATCATAATTTAAGTACCATGTTTATGTATTGTACAATTATGATGTGTTTTATTCAGATTTTTAGTTTAGTAATTTTCACAAGTACAAATCAATACGGCGTATAAGACAGAACCTATACGGCGTATTCAATGTTAAAATATAAATTTAGAGTCGGGCGTTACAAGTTGGTATCAGAGCATTGGTTTGAGGGATTTAAGTATCCGCTATTAATAGGAGGGTACTTAGACTTAAACCATAGCTCGATATTGACCATAGAACAAGTAGACTTTATTTTATGTTATGTAGAATTGATTAGAACCATGTTTATATATGATTAATAACCATGCTTTTTCCACATTTAGTGAAGCTTAGCATGTATAGAATTGCCATGTCCAGTAGAACGCGTGTAGGAATGCATTATTAGTGCGATGTAGATGTAGCCATTAAGAGTATCATGTCAGATTTAGTTATAGTATGCCTTATGATACCATGATTAGAAGCGTATAGATAATAGCAGATTACCATGAGATGTGATGAACATGAACATTATAGCATGATCAAAATAGTTCAGTAGAATGCCTTGATAGTAGAATGTGATGCTAGATAGGTTGTTTTAGTTTTGTAACTTGGGGTAGATTATAATAGCAATGAGTTAATGGTTATATGATGTGATTATTATGACGTCTGATCAACGTGATAATACTTACATGATATTACATGAATTTATTGAGATTATAAGATGTCCATGGGTGCTTACTAGAACGATTATGTGTTTAATGTTTATATGTTTAGCAAATTATAACACTTTGACAGTAGAAATACATGATTAGATATGCCTTACTAACAGGATGATATAAGTAGTCAGAGTAGAAAAAAAAATCAGAAACAGGTATAGTATAAGTAGATAATTATGTCATTACCAATAGTGATATAGTTGCTCAGTAAGCGAAATAGGATTAGAATGCATGAAGTAAAGTGTAGTATTAGACCATGTTTAGTACCCGGTATATAATAAGAATTAGAAATCATGGGTAGAAATATATAGACAGTTAAATAATAGAAATAGAACAGAATTAACTATGATATAGCATTAGAACTTCAGATTCAGAATGTCATGTTAATAGTGCAGAATGTCAGAAATAGACATAGCATGTATAGTATATGCTATGATTAGCAGACATATTTTCGCATCAGCACGCATAAATAGAAATATAGTGATAACAGCAGAATAACATGATAACACAACATATTAACATGACAACAGAACATGATGTTAGACAGGTTGTTTTAGTTATGATTCGAGGTAGAATATTATAGCAATAAAGGCATATTTATGTGATGCAAGTATTGTGACGTCTGGCCAACGTGATAATAGNTGAAAGACTTGAAAAATGAAGGTAATGATGTAGGCGTTGGTTTGTAATGTCGCAAGGGTCACAAGCCCAAAGGGTGGGTTTGGTTTGATTTACATAAGCCCATAAAAAATATTTAATGATTTTTACGAAGTGTATCTTGTGTCTCGTTGAGTTTAAAGTGAGTCATGGTATCCCGGTTTGACACTAATAAGTGCAAATATATGAAACACATTTTTGGGAACGTTTTTATATAAATGGTATAAAAACATTATTGTGCGGACTTGAACATGAGTTTGATTAATTATTGTTGTAACTAATAGAGTGTCGGTACGCGTTTGGGCTCGTTCGAAAAGAATTGTGTGTTATGTAGCATTGTTGGTTGACGATATCATTCTTTGTTGTATCGTTTAAATAATAAAAAAAAATTAAACGTTAAATAAAATGGTTAATTAAACCTTTATAATAAACTACTTCTTGTTTAATGGTAATTAATGAGTGGGTAAATTACAGGGTATTACAGAAATAGACATAGCATGTATAGTATATGCTATGATTAGCAGACATATTTTCGCATCAGCACGCATAAATAGAAATATAGTGATAACATCAGAATAACATGATAACACAACATATTAACATGACAACAGAACATGATGTTAGACAGGTTGTTTTAGTTATGATTCGAGGTAGAATATTATAGCAATAAAGGCATATTTATGTGATGCAAGTATTGTGACGTCTGGCCAACGTGATAATAGTTACATCATATAACGTGAATTTATTGGGATCATAGGATGTCTCAAGAAGTTTCTAGAACAGTAAGAGTAGTTATAAGTCTTATCAGCCTCAATGTACAAGTTCAGTAATTAGATTTAAGTGTTCAGATATCAGAGGATAGAGTAGTCACGACAGCTTAGACACCAATAGTTCAGTATAGCACGCTAGAATAGATTAATAAGATTAATTCAGAGTTTAGTAAGTATCAGTATAGCATTACAGTATAGTCAATAGGAAAACTCAGAAATATGTCTTTAAATTATAGACAGCTTACGGATAGATAGACAGACTTAGTACAACAGATAATAGCCTCTTAATACCTCTATTTAGGCATGTGACATGTAGCAAATATCAGAAGTTTCAGAATTCAGACACCGAATAAGTATACTGTGTAAACTTATAAAAAAATTTAGACAAGCTTTATGGCCAAATAGAATTTAGAACTATTAGAAATGAAATAAGCTCAGGTATTAGAATAAGCTCAGTGGGGGAGACTTTGTAGATAGACATAAATTAAGCAGAATAGCTTCAACATGATGTTCGTGAGGACACGAACAATTCCAGTAGAGGAGAGTTGTAACACCCCGATTTTTATAAGTTTCATAAATAGACTTATTTATTGCCTTTAGAAAACTAGAAAGGTCCTTATTATAGTATTGTTAAGAGATAAGGACTTAGAATGCAAGATAGTTAATGAAACGGACCAACGATGCAAAAGATCTAACGACAGGGACTAACCTTGCCAAATTATGAAACTTACAAGATAAGCTTATATATCCTTCCTTATCATGAAGTAAACTCAGATTTTTATAAAAACAAAACACCTATGTATGTGTAGAGATGGAACGTGGCATCCAGGGAATAAAAAGGAGGGAAACTAGCTTATATTCATCATTAAGTAAAAATTAGTGATAAGAATTTCAAGAATTATGCAAGGGTTTCTTCAAGACTAAGGGTTTGTGTTCTTGGTAAATTGGTACAATTTTTGAAGCCTCCTAAGTGTTAGAAGTGATTCTCCATCAAAGGTAAGTAGTTAAACACAAGTTATGATTTCATGATTCATGATAAGAAATTGAAGGTTTTAAGTGTTTTATGTTTATTTGAGGTTATGTAAACCTAGACATGAATGATGATGAATCTTGATGTTATAAACCTTGTTATGATTTAATTAAGTCAAGTATTATGTGGTTAAATTATGGTCACATGTGTAGAAGAATTCATGTTGGTGATGTTAATCATGATTAAGTATGTCAAGTTAAAGGGTGTTTGGAACAAGCTTATTAAGTGCTTTAACTAGCAAGATAGCTTATGGGCCTGATGAAAAATGATCTTGGCATGTTATATAAGCTGTAAAATAAGTTTGGTTATAAGTGGAATAGCTTACCATGAGTTTTGGGTCGTTTTGGTGATATTTAAATTTGGTACAGCAAGGTTTTTCAGAAAATGCGCAGACTTATAACGGCCGCTGAGAATAAACCGTTCGTCGGATTAATATGAGGTCTGAACGAAAGTTGTAGCTCTCTGAGTCTACTTTAATTCTTATTCTTTAAGTTTTGGCTCGTTTGGAAGTTAAGTTGGCGTAAAATGCAAAATACAGCAGCAACCCAGGAAATTCTGCACTTAAAGTGTAACACCCTAGGCAAATCCCACATCGGCTGAGGCTTGGAGTGATGCTGGGTATATAAGTAATATCTTGGCCTTATCATACACAACGCGTTTTGTGGTCTACTGCGAGTGGGGTTCTTAGGAACTGGCAGTTAAGCGTGCTCATGTGAGAGTAGCACTGGTATGGGTGACCTGCCGGGAAGTCTCACATGAGGGCCACAAAGCAAAGCCGTGAGCTTACAGGCAAAGCGGACAATATTGTAGTCTGAGTAGGCGGGATGTTACAAGTGGTATCAGAGCCACTCCAAAGCCGTTCGGGATGGTTGGGGCAAACCTCATCGAGGACGATGAGTCCCTAAGGGGGGGGGATTGTAACACCCTAGGCAAATCCCACATCGGCTGAGGCTTGGAGTGATGCTGGGTATATAAGTAATATCTTGGCCTTATCAGACACAACGCGTTTTGTGGTCTACTGCGAGTGGGGTTCTTAGGAACTGGCAGTTAAGCGTGCTCATGTGAGAGTAGCACTGGTATGGGTGACCTGCCGGGAAGTCTCACATGAGGGCCACAAAGCAAAGCCGCGAGCTTACGGGCAAAGCGGACAATATTGTGGTCTGAGTAGGCGGGATGTTACATAAAGTGTTTTTGTAAAAGTGTGTTTAGTGATGAAATAGCACCTTAAGTGATCATGTTTAAGTAGTTTAGACTCAATACATGTTAGATAAATGTGTTAGCAAGTTCTAATAGCATTAGAATGGTTATCATGTGAGTAGGTGCTCGTGGAAAGCTTACGGAAGGCTAAACAAGACCTAGAAGTGAGTAACGGTTCATTAGCTTCATATTATTAGATTGAATATGATGATAGAACTTGTGCAATATTTCGGACATAGCCGAAACAAACCATGAATAGTATGCTCACAAGGAGCATGATTTGACAAGTTTAGAGTGCCCAAGAAATGCACCAAAAGTCAAGTAACGTGCCTAAGAAGTGCACGATGTAGAACTCCCTTAGTAGCATCCTTAGTGGATGACCCGTGCTTATATTAGTATTCACATCCTTTGTGGATGACCCAAATATAGTATTGGCATGTCAAGCAGATACGAACAAGCATCCTTGGTGGATGACCCTAGTTCAGAAAAGCACGATGACAAGTTAGAACCCCAAGAAGAGTACTCGTTGGTTAGGGAAGTTCTTACTCATAGCAGGACGACTAAGCATCGTCTAGTCAGAATGCACGTGCTCAGATATCATGTCATGATTAAGAATTCAGAATAAATCTCAGACTCATGTACAATTAGTAAGACGACTATAAGTCATACCAATTATTGCATTTGAAATAAGTTTATGTTCAGAATTGCACTGCAATTCAGATATAGCTCTAGATCCAGAACTATGCTTATACCCCCCATGCGGAAGCTCAAATAGACTATAGCTCATGTTTGAGATTCAGATTTAGATATAGACTCAGACCCGTTTACTTACTAAGTCATCAGGACTTACCGTTCTCAGTTTCCATGTTTTGCAGGTTAAGTCTTAAGGACGCTGGGACATGTAGATTAAGAAGACGAGTTAGGAGATCGGCAATGCTCGTGTATATAGGTGATGAGCATCTCAACCATACTTTGTTATTCAGCTTGTTAACGCCCCAAAACTTTATGATTAAGTGTCAGAATCATATAAGTCATGTTTTAATATTAGTGTGTAAATATATATAACATGTATTTGAAAATGGGTCAAAATAGGGGTGTTTGGGTTAACACCCGCACTCGTAGTTTTACGCTTCCGCTATCATAATTTAAGTACCATGTTTATGTATTGTATAATTATGATGCGTTTTATTCAGATTTTTAGTTTAGTAATTTTCACAAGTACAGATCAATACGGCGTATAGGACAGAACCTATACGGCGTATTCAATGTTAAAATATAAATTTAGAGTCGGGCGTTACAAAATCATATGGTTATCAATCTACCATGGTTCTTAAACCTAAACATTGGCTACTCCAGAGTTAATGGCTTTGGTAAAGAGACATCAAAATCCATTATTTTTCAATGATTCACATCTCATAGGAGTTTACACACCTAGATGTGATGAGAATAGTATGAAACTTAATGATCTGATGTACATTTTGCCATATGTTGATGAGTGGTTGCAAAATTTTAGTTGCTGTAAAGATTGTTGCTGATAAGGATTTCTGATAAAGATTACTTTGATGATGACAATACAATCACAGTAAGTACAAGACAGAAGATAAAGATACAATCATTCGTTGAAGATAAAGATGTTAAATGTTAGAGTAATTTAGCATGATTTATGGAGATTACAAAGAAACTTGAAATCAGGCAAGTAGAATTCAAGTTAGGGGAGGATTGTTGGGTTATAAAGTCAAAGTGCTGCTGAAAGTCAAAGTACTGCTTAATGAAGAAAGTCAAAGTACTGTTCATCAAAGGACTGCTATAATAAAGGACTAACATGCAAAACGTTTAAGGATTATTATGTAATTCTAGAATATTCTTAGATTAGAATTAGTTTACTTGTCGTACAAGAATTGTAAACCGACTAGGGTTTTCCTTATGCCTATAAAAGGATCCCTAGGTTAGCATTAGAGATATATGAATTAGAGTACGAATACGAATACGATTAGGGTTGTTAGTGAATCTGTAATATAAGCAGGTTCAAGGTTTGGTTTTAGTATAATAGTTGAAGTTCAAAGTTATTCTTCTTAGCTTTGTTGAAGTAGATTCCGCATACGTAACAGAGTTATATCAGTGTTTCATTGTTAGTAGTTTAGGATTTATCCAACATTACTAAACCCTTACAAGCTACATAGTTAGTTAGATCAGAGTATATCGATCTAGCATGGACGAATTATGGAGCAAAACAAGCAAGATGTCAAAAGTCTACTGAAATCCAGAAGATGCGCCGTATCTCTATCAACATATACGCCGCAATATCATACTTAGATGAATTCGAAGACCATTGCCTGACTTTGAAGAATGCGCCGCATGGAATTCTATCATGCGCCGCTTATGAAACTTTGGTCAACGAAGAAGATCAAGCTCGTTCTACTCCAGATACGCCGCATTACACTTCTGACATACGGCATATCACTATCAAGACTTCACCAGAAACAATCCAAGAAACTGAAGGACATGCACCGCATAAAGATTCAAGTTACGCTGCATCTGAAGACGGTGTACGAATATTCCAGAATAAATTAATCTTGGACCCCACGCGAAGTTAAGTCAATGCGCCTCATCTACTTACTCGATGTGCCGCATCGAACCCTCAAACAGAAACTATAAATACCCCAAGACCTAAACGAATTTTGTGTGCACCATAACCCTAAGGAGACAAACTCAGTCAAAGAAGCATCACAAGACACACCCAAATCGAAGATATTAGAGCTGTAAGAAGATCCTGCATGTATTTAATTCATTAAGTAGTTTTGTTTTATTGTATTAGCACACTTTAATTCATCAGGATATATGGGCTCAAATCGGCCACCAGACCGGACCCCTTATATTGCTTTCCCATCAATTAAAGTCTATATGATGATGTCTTTGGTGAATTATATTAGTGCTTTGATTACCTCTGTATTTAGCTGAGTCTTCTGGGCTACCATACATGTTCCTCACCTATTTAGCCGATGTCTTTAGATAAATAGGATAATCATAAGTAATCATTAAGGGTTTACTCGCCGATGTAAGGATCCAACGAGAAAGGAATAACTGCAAAACACTTCATATAGAACTAGCAATAAAACAAATGACAAGCTGCTTAACTATCAGGACAGGCCTTCTTCTGCTTCTAATTATCTATCTGTGTACGTGTTTGCTATTCGCTGATTCGTGCTCATTAGTTTAATTTACTGTTTAATACAACCAATTTGTGCCAGTCTCTCAGGCTGAACCCCCTTTCGTTAGATTAGACTGTAAAACTAACTTAGGGTATTAAAATAATGATTAGGTTAACTAGATAATACGTTCCACTCTTAGTGATCTACACTCTACTTACCCTTATATTCATACTGACCGGGTACACTGCTCGTTAGGTGTGTATGTTATTGATAAGTCGGCTAAATTCAAATTTAAAACTTGAAGTAGCACTAATACTACTAGACCGCAACGACACATCGCGACCGCATCAATATGTATAGGGCCAGTAGGTGTCCTCTTGAATGGCCTCATAAATGGTTCAGGTTCATACGGTTCAAGTATTCTAACTCTCCTTCCTCGGAAAACCCGAGTGAGTGGAGGTGGTGGTGGTATAGTGGGTGGAGTTATCGTTCCTGGGTCAGGAGACCAACGCCAGGTTGACACAAGCCTCTCATCAGTTGACGTAGAGTTGGCGTTGTCAATTGGTATTGTTGGAGTTACCAACGGTGCAGAAGTGACAGGTGGGATCATTGACGAAGCAGTGTCTTCAACCTCAAGTTCAGAAGTGGAAGTGGTGTGATGTGAATAGGTAGACATGGTACTGTAATAACACCAATTAATAGTATCATAAGTTGCTAATCTAACCTTTAGCATATAGTTCATATAATATGTGCAACATTTCTAATCAAATGTTGTAGTTGAGAAGGCATAGAGGGCTCAAGATGGTATGGTGTAACCGGTCCGTTTAAAAGTGCAGTTATAGTCAAGTGTTTGAAAATACACTTGGTTCTCTATAACCAGGGCTCTGATGCCAATCTGTAACAACCGCAAAATTTTGGTTTAACAGTGGAAGACTAATTTGGGTGTTACGTAGAGGATCACAGTCATAATCATAGAAAACGACTCGAAAGAGACGTTTTGAAAACCATTATTACTCAATTTCAAATGCGAAAGAGTTTCCATTGTTTAGCCAATCATAATTGGCAAGAGGTGTTTGGTATGACTGATAAAATTTGTGTTTACACCAATGACTCTTAGTCATATTGCCCACTCCGTGCCTTCAAATGCTTGCTTCAGTTACCTGAGATAAACATGCTAAAAAGTCAACAAAATTGTTGAGTGAATCCATAGTGTTTATGTTTAAAAGTAGTTGAACACATTCCAAGTATTTCATAAGTAATCAGTTGTTTTGTTCCGTATGCTTATTGCCATAAGTCTCATGAACACAACGTTAACAAGTATGTGAACCATCATAAGGACATCACATAGAATAAGGGGGCCCTTGGGTAGGAGTTTGCCATTTCTCCTAGTGTATCAAATAAAGTATATTTGTCTACCAAATTCCGGCTAGAACAAATGGGTCTGTCAAGCACCAATAGATCTATTCACAGTATTCCCGTTCACTCGCAAGTGAATAAGGTTCATGATAGAAGGGACTTTCAAGTTGGCATAGTGTCTTATGCAATATTCAGTTAGCATACAATAGTGAAATACTATGTGTTCATGTAATGTAGCATGTATCCCCCCCCCCACACGTAGTTTATAAAACATGTAAAAAGTGGGACTATAGACTCACCTTGAATGAGTGTGTATGTAGGCAAATAAGTAAAGTCAAGTGCAACTGGTGAATGGCTCTAACACGCAACCTGGATAATATGAGAAACCTCAGTTTCTTGTGATAGAGTTTGTTTGTGTATAATGCTTAAAGTTCCAAAGCATTATTGTGTTTAATATCACGTTGTTAGTAAGTCATGCCAGACTTATAGAGTTGTGTTACCCTCGCAGGGTAAAGTGTTTCAGTGGAATGAGTGCTTATTATGTTTCATGATCTTGATGATAGTTTTAGTCCATAACCCTTAGGGTTTCCAAAGGTTTACACTTTAAACCTTAATAATGAAACTTTACAGTTTCAGTCCTTGAGCTTTGTGAAAGTGACATATTAGTTTGATTAGTGATAGGTGATCTTTTGTTATCAAGTTAGTTCTCATATGTTTACCTCTTTGTAATTAGTGTTATTAAAATAATCATTTCCACTTAAGTTTGTGAAATTACAAGTTTAGCCCTTATACTTTATAAAGTTACATTTTTAACCCATATGTTTATGAAAATGACATTTAAGTACCCCAAGTTTATAATTATTTCTTTTATAACTTTACTTTGTTAAAATGACAGATTTGATATCCTTTTTCCAATATTTACACAATTAGTCCTTGTACTTTCAAAATTGACATTTTTAGTCCTTGTGAAAAGTATAATTACATCTTTAATACTCATAATATCAAATTAGTCAATAAATGACAAAAATATTCCAAATGTACTGTTTTAACACTAAGTTTGTAGACTTTACAGTTTTGATCCTTATAGTTTAGAAACTTTGCAAAACTAGTCCTTTATGTATCTAATGTTCATTTTAGATCCTTATACCTCCAAATTTACACAAGTGACTCAAAATAACTTATATTTACTGTTAGTAACTTCAAGTTACAAAATTTACAGTTTCCACCCATAGTTTCCAATATTGGCAGTTTTAGTCCTTTAACTTTGTACTCTGTTACATTTTTAATCCAAAATACCTTTTTAGCTTATGACCTTATTCCAAGTAGTTTACTAAGTTACCAGAAGCTTAGAAAAGTTTGTGTAAGCTTATCAGTTGGTTTATGGGAGCTTATAGCTTATTATAAGTTTATTATGTGTAAATGGGCTTAACGTGATCTGTTAAGGCCCATTGGGTCTTTTGTGGGTCCAGTGGGCTTCCAACTGGGTTTGGTGGTTCTTGGGCTCATATTGGGCCTTGCCAAAGTGAGAGTGAGTGTTTTGGGCCGTGGAACAAGCGACAACCTAATGTGAGCTTGATGGGCTTTAGCCCATTAAGGGTGTTGTTATGTTTCTGTGAACGAGGGAGGTGACCAAGCTTTGAGCTTGTGAGACAACTTATACAAGCTTGTGAGAGTGTAAGATTAGTGTAGCTCATTTGTTTAGGTTCCATAGAAATAGGTTGTACAAAAATATGTATATGTTGTACATATAAATTCCAAATAATAGGACCAAAGTATAGTGATAAAGTCCTTTGAAAACACTTAGAAAATATTAGCAGTTTTCGTTATAGGCCAAGTTCACTTGTAAACGTGTGATTATTATGATCTTAATGTTAGGTTAAGCTTGTAATGAGTTCATATCTTCATTCTTAGGTGTACTGAGATGTGAGTGAGGGTTTTTGTGAGGCATGAGCTTAACGAGACATAGGAGTAATTTAGCTAAAGTGTTGGTGTGTTATATGAATAGAAAACATGAAAGTGGAATCAAAAATAAACTAAGTGTTTGAGAAACACTTACTACACCTTCAAAGGTGGGGTTTAATGGACTGTGTTATCAAAGTAGGACTCTTGTGAGCTTGTAACTCGATAGTTGGCACAGCTAGGACTTGAGTGAAGCTTGTGGTGAGCTTGTACGAGCTTGGGAACACCTTGGGAGGCCTTGGCTTCTCCTCGGTATACAGCAAAGAACAAAGAAGAGTGCGTATGAGTTTTGAGTGAGTATATGTTAGTTTCCTTTGCATGGGAGTGTTTGACATGAGGATAGCGACAAGTTGTTAGACAAAGGGAATAAGAGCAGTAGATAACGAGTATAGTAGCCTTTAGGATAGGTAGATTGGTTACAAGTTGAGAGTTCCATGTGTGTGTAGGGGCGGTTTGTAAGGTGACGAGACATAGGATTTCTAGAAGCCTGATTTTATTTCGAGTAGCAAGTATAACGATGTAAGCAAGAGTATAAAGAAGTCCTTTGGTCCTTGTGAAGTCAATATGAACTAGTGTGAAAGTATTTGGGGGTGTGTTTGGTTGTAAAATAACAAAGGATCCGTTTGATAAGTTAACGTGACCAAATGGTCACCTCGTTATCGAGTTGTGGTTTGCATACGTTGTGGTGAGTTATTGATGGGGTTATAAGGTCTTATGAGTCGTTTTTGAGAGTTGTAGAAGCTGGGGTACACTTAGAAGTCTAAACGAATGTTATGTGACCAAAAATAAATAAGTATAGGTCGAATATGGTGTTGTGAGTCCTTGAGAGCTTAGAGTTGTGTTTAGCTTAGATCAAATAGCTTAGAATTAGTATTAAGAAGTTTCTAAATGCCTTGGAAGGTCTCAAGTGAGCTTGTGCATGTTTTGGAATGTTTACATGTACATTTGTATACATAACGAGACAACAAATTGAGATAGGGCATGTTTGTGAGTCATGAGAGTTGTAAGTTGATTAGAAACACCTAGGGAGTCATTTGAGTGAGTTTGGAACACAATTGAATCAATAGAAACGACACGAGATGGCCAAAGTTGGGTACATTTTGGCAATGTGGTGAGGTCGCTAAGCTTTGCCCTTGGTTTACTGTTCATATGTACTTATTATGTTGAGTTATTAGTTGATCTCGATTCTTTTGAGTGCAAAGAATGAGATGGTGCATTTTGTTCCATATGTTGTGTGTAAGAATTGCGAACACGAAGGCCAAACCAAACGTACATAGGCGTACGAATTCATATATTTCGCTTGTTATTGGATTGGGCCGTTAGTGCGCGGAGTTCCTTAGGCCCATTTGTAGTTTAAATGTGATCCGTATAGTAGATTTGGGCTAGTATGATTGTTATTGGGTCGTGTAGGCCCAATAAGAGTTGTGTAGTCAATTCCGGTCATCTGGGGCCCACTTGAGGACAATGTGGGTCCTACATGGAATATTATATTATATTTTGTTATTGTGGGGCCTACAGGGATGTAATCCAGTTATGTGGGAGCTGTGGGTCCCACCAAGTGTATAACAGTTCCTGTTGTGGTTGTGGGGCCCACCAAGAGGGATGTGGGTCCTTTAGGTGTTTATGAGTGCAAAATGGTGCACTTGGGATCAAAACTGATCCACAGTTATGTGGTACCTTGTTCAGGTCATTGTAGGTTGCGTGTGAGCTCATTCTAGGTAAGTGTGAATCACATAGCACGTATTGATTCAGAGTTGCATAGTGTAAACAAAAAGTTTAAAATTTTGCCTAAAAATGGGTGTATGAACAGTAACATACAATTACTTCATGTTTAGTATTTGTTAATAATTGGGGTTTTTCTCAGGATATTACAGATTTGTCCCTCAGTATCCAAGAAAAGTATGGTTTCTTAAATAACTCCCATGTTAAAGTATTTGTTCCTTTCTAAGAAAAACAAGTGAAAGTATCTGTTGTATGTAATATATAAAACTTTTACATATTAATTAACGTCTTATAAACCTCAAAGTGAAAATTGAATTTTGACAACAAAAGAAAATACAAGTTTAAACATGATACCCGAACCCAAATTCCTAGCACAAACAAAACAATAGTTTTAAGATCATCATACCCATTCCCATTCCACTAAACTATCAAACCTAACCACAAACTAAACGCCACCTTAAATTCCGGTACCAAACCATTTTTGAAAGGTACCTTTTTTGAAAGGTACCTTTTTTTTCACCTTTTTTTGTAGTCCCGATTATATTGGGATCGGTTCCATTTTTTTTATACGGTACCGGTACGGTTCTGGTTCAGTACCGAGATTCGGGTCCAAAAGCTCATCCCTAGTTTTAACTGTCGAGAGGTTCAGCAAAACTAAAGAGGCTAAAAGGTTATTTTTTATGTTGTGTTATAGCAACATGTCATAAAAAAGACTGTCGTGACACTTATAATTAAGGTTGTAAAGAAGTCGAATCGAGTTGAACTTTGACATGGCTGACAGTCCTGACACGACTTGACAGTATTATGTTCGGCTCGAGCTTGACGAGCCTTCGCAACTCAAGCTCAACTTAAAGAAAAACTGAATTCGACTTGATCTTGTCTTGAATAACTTAATGTATCTGTAATATTGATTTTTTAAAATAAATTGAATTAAAATATAAGATAAAATCCGAGTTCGGCTCGGAAAACTCAATACATTCAAAAATGTCATTTGCATTCTCCGATCTCTACAAGTTTTGATAATCATAAAATATAAATACATGTTACGTAAAGTTACGTTTAACAAGTTTCTAATCGAGAAAACTCGTCTTAACTACAACATTAGTTAAGGTATGAACAAACAATCTACCAACTTATTTAAGTGATCAAAAAATTTATTTTTCTCAAAACATCACATTTTTATGTGAGAAAACATTTTTACAGAATTATTTTTGTAATTAAAAAGAAATGTTTTATTATAGAAAATAAATTTAAATTTCAAATCTCCCAATAGCTACTTTTCCCGCCTAAACCAGATAAGTTTTTCACCGGATAAATTTTCACCACATCAAAAAAAAATAGGAGCGTCTGTCGTAACGGTCCCGGTCCCTTATATATGGGACTGTCCGGTATTTAAGAGACTATCCCCCGCTCGTCCTGGTCCCTATAAATACTGCACTATTTCATGCAGAAAAATCACCTCTTGAGCACTAAAACTTTCTGTCTTCCCAAATCATTCTAAATATACTTATTTGAACACATTAACGGGTTGTAAGTTGTTTACAAGTAATCACAGCCATCCTTTCTCTAAGTGCAAGAGAAGAACGCTCGTATCCGTCAAGAAACGCAGTGTTGAAGAATAGTCCTTCACCTTATAACTGTTGTTACGGATCACTCCTCAACCTCCATTCTTTGTATCTCAATTCTTGTGTTTAATCTGACTTGTGTGTAAGCTCGAAATTGTGTATTGTGTTGATTCGGAATTGGTGTTGGTTCGAATTGTATAGCCACGTGGGCTTTTGTGTAAATTGGTTCTAGCTAGNAGAACGCTCGTATCCGTCAAGAAACGCAGTGTTGAAGAATAGTCCTTCACCTTATAACTGTTGTTACGGATCACTCCTCAACCTCCATTCTTTGTATCTCAATTCTTGTGTTTAATCTGACTTGTGTGTAAGCTCGAAATTGTGTATTGTGTTGATTCGGAATTGGTGTTGGTTCGAATTGTATAGCCACGTGGGCTTTTGTGTAAATTGGTTCTAGCTAGGATTAGGACTCGACATTTCGCTTAGTGTCTTTAATTGGTGTAAGTGTTGGTTTACGGCTTGTTCTGCCATAAGGGAGCGTGTTGACATAGTGTTTTTGAAACTCTCGAGTGTGAGACTCGAGGAGTGGATTAGGGCGAAGAGTGAGTTTCGTAGCCGAACCACTATAAATCTCCATGTCCTGGTTTGATCATTTCTTTCCTTTACCTTAATTTACTCTTTTATAGTTGTATTCATAGATTGTTGTATTGATATCACATAAGATTCAAATCCAAAAGTATTTCAAAATAACTAGAAAAAGATTTTTGAAAACGTAATTAAAATGGTGAAGCTATTCAACCCCCCCCCCCCTCTTCTAGTTTCTAACAAACGTATAAATGGATAAAATGTGTGAAAACGGACGAAAACATATAAAAACGGACGAAAACGTATAAAAACGTATAAAAACATAAGAAAAATGAAGGAAAGCGTATAAAAACAGATGAAAATGTATAAAAGCATATAAGAGTGTGTAAAAACGGACAAAACTTATAAAAACAGATAAAAACGTATAAAAGCGGACGAGAACGTATAAAAACGGACGAAAATGGATAAAAATGAATAAAACGGATAAAAACATATATAACGGATGAAAACGTAAGAAAACATATAAAAACGGACAAAACCATATAGAAACGGATGAAAATGGATAAAAACATGTGAAAACATATAAAAACGGACGAAAACGTATAAAAACGTGTTAGTAACTCTAAATCATAAACACGTGTGGTTTTGTATGGGTGGATCGAATAGGAAGAGAAAGAAACTAGAGAGATGAAAAGAGTTGGAACCTTGAGAGAAAATGTGTGTATATTAGATTAAGTGAATGAGAAGGTCCAACCCTCTCCTTTGGTGGAGAGGGCTATTTATACTTATTACATAAACGCCTCTAGTAGGCTATGGTTCGGGATGACAGTGGGTAAAGACCCGACCCGACACCATGGTGGAACGTAACCTAAACTAATACGATAAATACTACGAGCTACATAATGCTAAACCATACTCGGGGTGACCGAGTCTTTAATATGAATAATTGTATTCCTAACAATCTCCCCCTAAGGGAGGTCACCCCAGAAATTATACATTGAATTCTAGCATTCTAATCTTTGATGATAACTTTGTAGCTCGTAGCCTCTGATTCTTCATTGTCTTAAACTTTGTGCTTCCAGCAGCGGATTTTAGATGACTTGATCAATGTGTTGGATGAACTTTGACATTTTTTTGAGTTTATAATCCAAATGAATATCTCCAAGTCATCTTTGTGTTGTAACATCTCCATGTGATGTGGACATCTTAGTATTGGCATGCTCACATTTTTCAGGATCATGATCTTCAGCATCAGAGTTGTGGAAGCATAGTTGAGGCCCATTCAATGATCATGATTTCTTTGATTGTGATGTCAAAGTGTGAGCATTGGGTGATGGATCAGCATCTTTTCAGCAATCAACCGTAACCGTCAGAAATTCCTGCAAGCAAACAGTTAGCAACAAATCATCCGGTACTTACAGGTTTAGACTTCGAGATTGTCAACAACATAGTGTGAAGACTTTCTCTAATCCTTACCAATGCCATTCCTAAATCGGATACCCCCAAAAGAGCTTACAAGATCTATCTAAGTAGATCAACGATTAGGTGAGTCGCTGGAGATCACTCCACAACTGTAGACCGTTATGTAACCGCCACGATCACTAAACGTAATCCACAAGGAATTACCGAAGTGACCTGCTTTCAGGGCTGTTAGATGTTGACCCTGGCAGGAATTTCCATTCAATCACTGGGAATTACATACGTATATTCCCTCATAAATGTTCTGGCAGATTGCTAAAATGAGTTTTAACTAAAATGAGTTTTAACCCAAAATAACAAAACCCTAATTTCTATTTTTTTTATATGAATCCGATTTGGGTTATGTTTTTATTAACTAAAATGAGTTTTAATAAATGTTTAAATAATAAACTCGTGTGGGAATTTCATTTTTGGTCCGATTCGTGGGTCGACTCGGTTGACTCACCGAGTCAACTCGGTTGACTCGGTGAGGTTTTGTATTTGGTTTTGTTTGGTTCGAGTTGGGTAGCAAAGGGAGTAATATTTTGGTTGTTGGATTATGTTTTTGGACCCGTTTGGTTCGTTCCGTGTGTCGGCAGCCCCTAGCCACCACCACCGAACCATGGTGGTGGTGGTGGGTGGTATTTGGTTGTTATTATTTTTGTTGTGGGTAAGTTGGGTTAATTATATTTGGTTTTGGATGAGATTTGGTTAGCCGAAGTGATTATGCGAATTGATGTTGTTGGTTATAAGTTAAATAAATTAATCTTGGACCCCACGCGAAGTTAAGTCAATGCGCCGCATCTACTTACTCGATGTGCCGCATCGAACCCTCAAACAGAAACTATAAATACCCCAAGACCTAAACGAATTTTGTGTGCACCATAACCCTAAGGAGACGAACTCAGTCAAAGAAGCATCACAAGACACACCCAAATCGAAGATATTAGAGCTGTAAGAAGATCCTGCATGTATTTAATTCATTAAGTAGTTTTGTTTTATTGTATTAGCACACTTTAATTCATCAGGATATATGGGCTCAAATCGGCCACCAGACCGGACCCCTTATATTGCTTTCCCGTCAATTAAAGTCTATATGATGATGTCTTTGGTGAATTATATTAGTGCTTTGATTACCTCTGTATATAGCTGAGTCTTCTGGGCTACCATACCTGTTCCTCGCCTATTTAGCCGATGTCTTTAGATAAATAGGATAATCATAAGTAATCATTAAGGGTTTACTCGCCGATGTAAGGATCCAACGAGAAAGGAATAACTGCAAAACACTTCATATAGAACTAGCAATAAAACAAATGACAAGCTGCTTAACTATCAGGACAGGCCTTCTTCTGCTTCTAATTATCTATCTGTGTACGTGTTTGCTATTCGCTGATTCGTGCTCATTAGTTTAATTTACTGTTTAATACAACCAATTTGTGCCAGTCTCTCA
>LBNU01015511.1:985-33494 GCA_014162995.1 Artemisia annua
AGGGAATAGTGTTCGTTAGGATAGAAAAGCTACTCTAATAGGTCTTAGGGTGGAAGGAAGATTCTTTTTGTATTTTTATATTTTTTTAGAAAGCAAGTAAAATCTCGGTTTCTAGAGGAAGGGCGGAATTAGTTGTTAGTCAACTAACCCAAGATTACTACTTTTGCAAATTAAAATAAATAAATATCTAAGCTATTGTGGTTGTGAAAACAATATGGAGAAAAATGTGTTTACTTAGATTTCATTACTCCCTAACTATCTTTTACCGGTTAATTGATATGTATGTTACTTGTGTGGATGAAGAGTGTATTTCTAATAACTCATGGAGTGGCATACATATCTCTCCAATTCCATGAGCTCTTATCTCCTCCTATGCCATGCACGGCACAACCATAGGGATTGTAAACAGTGGCTCATGCGTTAAATACTACCTTAATAGCCTAGTATGCCTTGGCTACATGTTTACCAAGACGTTCAAGCACGTTACCATAAAGGAGGTTTGTTGAAACTATATAGACCTTGATAGATCTTGTAGCTCTCGTTGATCGTTAGCAGTGTCTATGTAATCACAAACACTCTAATAGAGAATCTCCAAAGCTTGTACTCTAATGCGGAAAACAAATACAAGCAAAAAGAATTAATACTAAGAACACTGAATCCTCTATGGATTATATATTAAGAACTTATAAACTTGTTCGTTAACTCAAACATAAACTTGTGTTCCTTTTATAGAGAAGGAACTCTAACCTAAACCGTTTCTCAAGAAACGTATAAACTATAAACTTTAAATGATATGCATTATCTTTTCCTAATATAACTCNGCTTGTACTCTAATGCGGAAAACAAATACAAGCAAAAAGAATTAATACTAAGAACACTGAATCCTCTATGGATTATATATTAAGAACTTATAAACTTGTTCGTTAACTCAAACATAAACTTGTGTTCCTTTTATAGAGAAGGAACTCTAACCTAAACCATTTCTCAAGAAACGTATAAACTATAAACTTTAAATGATATGCATTATCTTTTCCTAATATAACTCATGCATATCCTAACTACATTACACAATACACGGTTTAACTATATCCGCAGAAACTAAATATGCTGAAACTATGTCTTCAGCAGTATCACATCTTCAGCAGAATCTAGTCCTTCAGCAGATTCCTTCAGCAGTAACCATCAGCAGAATTCTTACTTAGCAGAATTCCCAACAAGGTTGGCCAGTTTTCTTGAGCCTAACATTGATGGAACAATCATCCCAACAAACAACAACATACACCAATTAACCAATAATTAATATTTAGGTTTCATTAGATCTAAGCAAACACTAGAGAATTTAGCTACTCATGTTAATTGAAAAACAAGCAAGATAGATAGACAACCAACACATAGACATATTGATTGAATTAAAGTGAAGACTTATCTTTAATTAAGCACTAGGGTTCCAAGGGTTGGAAACCCTAAAAGTCACAGAAAATTCGTCTTTAGGGTTTGCCCTAAAAGCTCTCCACAAAGTTCCACACTAATGAATGAAAATTAGAAAACTATATATAGATTTTACATTCTGACGGTGTCAGGTTATAAGGGCTGACACCGTCAGCTCGCCGCCATTAGGTTTCTCGGATGGCCTAGATCCACTTCTAACGCCGTCGCTTTATAAAACCTTCTGGGCCGTCACTCTTTAAAATATAACCTGACGGCCTACTTTTCCTAACACCTGACAGCGTCAGGTGTTAAATCCAAAATTTCCTCTGGCCCGTCATTTGATAATTGATTTCCACTATTTTGTCAAGGCTTTCTGACGGTGTCACCTTGTGACTTCTGACGCTGTCAGGTTGTAAATTCACCATCTTTTGAGACTTTGTCGTTTTCTTCATTTTTATGCTCCAAAAACGTCCGAATATGCATGTTTTCCAGAATGCCTCTCAAAAGTACCTAAAATGACAAAAGGAACGATTTAGGGCAATATTTGATCACATTTATACGAATTAGGGCTTAAATGACCCCTTAAAAGCGTAACACTTTTCGTCTCATCAAGTTTCCACTCAATCATTGGGAAATACTTATGTATATTCCCTCATAAGTGTTCTTGACAGATTGCTAAGATCTGCGTAGGACTCAAAATATTACAGCTGGTGTCCTTAATGTTGAACAACCAGTGTAGAAGTATCAAGTGTTCCTATGAGATCTTTCAGATGCATCTCTTGGCTCTAGACTCGATAAGTGCAATTTGGTTATCCTATGCGGAGACTAGGGAGGGGGTCTCCTGTTTCAATATCAACTAGCTCTAAGAGACAAGTCGATAGATTACACCGGTTCCCTGTGAGAATGAAACAAGCTCTTTTAAGAGAACTTGAGTGGTTGGAAGGTTTAGTGCAGTGNTAAATTATTGTAATTGTTGTCTACAATAGAACCAGCTCCTTTGACTCATACATATTGATTCGAATTCATTTTGCACTTTACATGGTATTTCTCTTATAGGCAGTTTGTTGAAGCATACCTTCAGATTAGATGTCGATTGAGATTTCGTTGACCGTATTGTTGGTGCAATGAGATGATTATTTGTGATCACAAGTAATCTTAATACACTTTCGTTATTGTGTTTTGTTATTACTTACATCATTTGTCATCATTCAAACATGAAGTAGGATGTTTAATTAAATATCGTAATATTTATGCCAACACAAAGTACCATATGGATTGTTAAGAATCCAGTATATCATAATAGAACTAAGCACATTGAAATTAGGCACCATTTTATTAGGGATGCAAATGAGAAACACTTAATTCATGTGCTTAAAATCCATACAGATGATAATGTGGCTGATCTTTTAACAAAGGCGTTTGATGGACCTAGGTTTAATCTTTTAGTGGTCCATATTGGGATGGTTAACCATTGAATGCTGTGTTTGAGGGGAGGCATAGGCCTAAGGGGAGGCATATGCCTTTGGGGAGGATTTGTAGAAAATGTATTTTGTATATTTACTAACTTTGTTTTGCAGGTTACTTTTTGTATATACTAACAATTACTTGGATTAGATTGGTTTGTGTGTTTTGGTCTGCGTGTTTGTTTTGCAGCTAAGCCGATTCTGCTGATGTATGTTTCTGCTGAGGTTACTGTTTCTGCTGATAATATTGCTGCTAATAACATTTCTGCTGATGTTTTGGAAGTGCATCCGTAGCATTAACTCATATCAGTAAAATCAAATTAATCAAGTGTACTCAGGGAACAAACATCAAAGTGATTGTTAAGGGGAAAGTAAATTCATCAAAAGCTTATTACAAAAGATGGTGATTCTACAGACCCTGACAAAATTGAAACATGACTCTAACCTTGACACTACTCCACCTTTCCTTTCCCCTTCCCATCATCAACAAAGAGGTTTGAATCAAACCCCTAATTTGGAGGTTTGGAAGAATTCTCTGCTGATCCTGTTGGATTTGAAGGAGCTTGATCTTGGGGTTCATCCTCATCTGAGGAAGTACACAGGAAGGGTGATATGAGCTCTCTTGTAGGTGGTTGGAGAGGAATCCAAGGATTGGAGTCTTCTGAAGATTCAGGTGACATGGCCGGATTGGGAACTGTGCTTGATGATCCAACATCATTCATCTTCTTCTTGGATGACTTTTTGGGAATCTGGTTCTTTTCTGCATCTGGGGATTCATCTGTGCTCCTTGTTGGTGATTCATTAAGGTTTGAAGCATCAGATGAAGATTCAACAATTTGGGGTTTTGAGCTCATGGTTCTTGTTATTGGTGGATAATTAGGTTTGGTGAAAGTTTGGATCTGTTTTATAGGCAAAAGTCAAAGTGTAGGTCCATTAATGCATATTAGGTGGCAGAATAAATGCTCTAAGATTTCTCCTAAAGATATTTTTGCACAATACTGCTGAGGGTGATTCTGCTGATCAAATGGTTCCTACAGATAGCTTATACAGTTCCTGCTGAGAGGTGTTCCTGCTAAGTGTAGTTCCTGCTGATAACATATTTTTTTGATTCTTTCAAAAGTATCTACCTGATGCACAGAACAAGATGAATGACAACAAAGAGATAAATTAAAAGTTCATTCATATTCACCAAAGGAAGTTACAATCAATCCTAACATCTAAACAAACACAACTGAACACATCTTAGCACCTAATCCTGATTTTTATTCCCTTTGAGGATACAAAATAAAGCTTTCCATGCAACAAGCTTGTCAACGGGTGTCTCAGTCTTGTTCTCTTCATGTGTATTGACACTCGTAGTCAAAAGACTGAACACATCTTAGCACCTTACTCAAAAGACTGAACACATCTTAGCACCTAATCCTGTTTTCTCTTCCCTTTGCCCTTGGGATTAGATGTGCCTTCACCAGCCCCCTGTTCCTCAGCACCTTCTCAACATCTTTGGGCTTTGTCTCAGGGGTCCATAGCTTCTTGCAAACAAGCCCCAATACCTGTGGAGGTGGTTTTGGCAACTTCTTGGCAAGATGAGGAGCTGGTATCTGGCTCATCCCAGCCACAACTTGCTCCATCTCCTTTGTCAGAAGCTTTGAAAGAGGTGGTGGTTTAGAAGGCCCTTCATCCAAATCCTCAAGAAACAACAACTCCATACGCCCTGTCTTATCAGGGGTATCTGAGTCAGAGGATGAAGAAGGAAGTGGTGGTGATGGTGGTGGTGGTAGAGAAGGAGGAGCTGGTACATCATATCTCCTTTTGCGTGCTTCCTCCTTGGTTCTCCAGCCACGCCTTCGTCTAAAAGGCATTGGTGGTGGTGGTGGAGGAGGAGGTGGAGGGGGAATGTAATGATCAGAAGAATCTGAAGAGGAATCAGAGGATATTTCAATTGGATTCATGATTGCTGCTAATGAGAAATTAGGTCTAAGAATGGTTACTCAAAGGTTGATGGTGATTATGTGTGATTTGAGGGTTATTTATAGACCTGATTAAGTAATTAAGGCATTTAATGAGGAGTCGGTTCAATGGGTATTTATGGATGACAGCCTGTAGATATTCTGTTGATCGTTGGATTCTGCGGATTGACCATAAGATTCTACAGATTGACTTTTCAATTCTACTTACGAGTACACTTTTGGGTTTTATTTTGGGTAAGTTACAAAGTCAAAATTGGTCAAACGATTCTTTCCAAGATTCGTTGTCAATTACCTCCCATGATTTGGTAACTCCCTTAAATAACCAATCGTGTGAATCCCACACTCAAAATAACTCCTTTCCACTCGTTATAACTTCAAACCCATTTCTCTACTTCTCAAATTCATTCTATTCTCAAATCCACTCATGGCCGAACTTGTCTTCAAAAGTGACCACAACCAAATCGCATTTCTGGGCAAAGCAAAGGGGAAAGAATTATTTGATCGAATGGTAGAGTTCTTGAAGCGGTCTAACCTTCATTTTGCTCTCACACACTATCCCACACTTGTGTGTGAATCATTGGTTACACAATTCTGGGAGACTGCTACAATAGGAGATAGTGACACAAGGATTCTCGCTACCATTGATGGGAAAGAGTATGAAGTTACCGAGTCTTTGATCCGCACTAAACTTCAACTGAAAGATGCAGATGGTGAATATCATGAAGATAAGGCACTAATACTTCCTGCCTTACAGGCTATTGGCTATCAGGGTGATGGAAAGAAAGCATGGTATAAGAAACTACTTTGCCCTAAATGGAAGTTTCTGGTGCATACTTAGGTGAAGTGTGTAAGTAATAAGACTGGAGGATTGGACCAATTCTCTACATATCTGGCGTGTGCTATTGCTTGCTTATCACAGGGTATCAATTTTAACTTTTCAAGATTTATCTTTCAGGGCATGATTAGTAATATTAATGCTGATAAGAACAAGTTTTATATGTACCCTAGGTTCCTTCAAATCATAATAGGTATTGAAACACGTGATAAAACACATAGACCTATTCTAGAGTTGACCTCTAAAGTATTTTCAAATATGGCAAGTCAATACACTGGTGTACATTGGCCTCTAACACCAGCTATGTTGCCTGATGGCAATGCTGGTGCTGCTGAAGGTGGTAATCCACCCAGCCCTGATGCTACTGAGGCTAGTATTCCACCTATTCCTGAAACTGCTGATGGCACTGCATCAGCAGCTAAGGGTGCTGGCTCATCAAAAGCTGCTGAAGCATCTGCATCAGTAGCTGCGGATGATCAGCCTGTGGATTCTCCTCATGAGCAATCTGCTGATCCTCTGCAACCAGTCAATCCTGCTGGTGAGGATTCTACTGACCATAGGAATGAGGATGAGACACCCTTCACTGACCAACTTGACCATAGTGATGAGTTCATAGGAACCTTTGTTGCTGAGCCCAATGATGAGATACCCATATTCACAAGACAACATCCCTCTAGTCCAACTAGAGAGTCCTTTGTTGATACCACCACTACTGGTGATGCTTTTCATATGTCTCCTACTAGGTCCAATGAAGCTCCCAAAACCACTGGTATACCTGTTGGTACAACTGAGGACCCTATATCACTAACCATTGTCTATGAGTTGCTTAACAGGTATGTCAAACAAGTTGGTGATTTGGAAAGGGAACTCACTCACACCAAAGCAGATCTTGGGGGTCAAATCAGTGCATTAACACACAGAGTTTAGACTTTGGAAGATCAGCTTGAGACCAAGAAGAAGAGGAAGTTTGTAGTTGACTCAGAGGATGAACTGGAGGTCCCTGCAGAAAATTCAGCAAAGAAATATGTGTCTCTTGACCCTCTTCATATGTTGGCTGAAGCTAATGAAGTTAACCTCACTCCCTCTCCACCACTTACAGCTGCTGACACTCAAAAGAACAAGAGTCCCATCAGGGTTCAGAAAGAGCAGTTCTTTAGTAAGAGTGGGGGTGAAACTTCTGCACCAGTTGTTGATTCTGCTAATACACTATCTGTTGCTGATATTAGGCAATCCATGGATGTTGATCCTGCTGATGGTGTTGCTTCTAACCTTGGTCCTACTTCTACAGTTCTAGAGACATCTACTGCTGCTCCTTCAGGAGAGGATCCTCCTATCTTTCTGTATGGAAGACCATTTGTGGTTTCTGATGATGCTCCTACCACTGATATTCAAGGTGTGAGTGTTTCTGGAGTTACTGCTGATCCTACAATGCTGTCTTCTCCTGCACATCAGTCTGCTGCATCTTCCTCTGTTGACACCTTTGTTTCTGCTAAAGAAGAGCATGTTGATATGGTTGATCAAGTTCTTGGTTCAGATAAGATAACTGAAGAAGAAATACTTGCTCAAGAAAGACTCTTCAAAGAACATGAAGATCTCATGAAGAGTGAAGCTTTGGCTCAGCAAGAACAAGCACAGTTTGATGCAGAGATTGCCAGGGCAAAGGCTACATATGTGTCTACTTTGCCACTTGAAAGAAGGAGAGAATTGGATGCTCAAGTTTCAGACTTTAATGAGGCTGATTGGATGCATATTGGGGCTCAGATTGCTTCCAATACCTCACTTGCCAGAGATCTACTAGGAGATAATGTTTCTTCTGATGGCATTATTGCTCTGCTGAGAAGGAAGAAAAAGGAGGAGGATGAGAAGAAAGCAAAAGCAAAGAGGGATAAACCTCCTACACAGGCACAAATGACCAATCAAATTAGGGTAGTTGTTAAGAATATGAGCCCAGCCATTTTTAATTCAGGATGGTCTAAAGAGAAGGTTTGGAATATGTCTCATGACAAGTTGGTGAGAACATATAACTATATTATGTCTCAGGGTCAGAAGAGCACACCAAAATCAACACTAGAGGAACCACCTTCTAAGAGGTTCAAGTTTGGTCATAGTACTTCTTATGTGCAAATTGTTGATTCTTTTAGTGTACCATCTATGGCCACTTCTGCTAATCCACCTGTTCCTACCGATCTACCTCTTCCTGCTGAGTCTTCCCAGTTCACAGATAAGGGGAAGGCTCCTATGGTTACTGAAGGTCCTGTTACAAGACAGAAAACAAAGAGGCAGATTGAGGAAGATAGGTTAAGTGCAGAAGCTGTTCAAAGGATGCTTGATGATGATGCAGCTGAACTTGCCAGGGCTAATGCAGCAAGAGTTAGTCATGTTGCTCCACAAACTGCTGATGCTTCACATTCTGTTTCTGTTGAGGCTACTACAGATGTTGCTACTGAACAATATGTTCCTGCTGATGCTTCTACAGATGTTCCTGCTGATGCATCTACAGATGATCATGCTGACACTCCTGTACCAGTTCCTGCTGAAGTTAAACCAGAATCTGACACTGCTGATGGTTCTCATGAAACACCTTCACCTTCTACTGGCAACAGAAAGAAGACTTTGGCAAGAAAGAGGGTTTCTAGAGGCTTGGTTACACCATTAGCAGATTCTGAGTATATTGAAGTTAAAGAAGATGATGGTGAAGATCATGTGGCTCATGTCCCTTTGGTTGAGTGGGAGATTACACCTCTTCAATTGAAAGATCAAGATATCAACACTGTTCATAGAGCAGATGGGTCAGTTAAACATTTTACTTTTCTTAGTGAAGTTTTAACTTTTGTGGATAGACAGGATCTGTTGAATCTTTATAGTTGGGTTACCTCCTACTACAAAAACAAGGAGCCTACAGGCTGTGGCTTATATTTGCATGGGGACTTGACTACATTATTTGATTCCAACCTCACTGTTAGTAAAGGATTCAGGGTTTGGATGGGTCAATCAAAATGGGAGATTGCTAACTGGAATTTTATCCTCTCCCTAATGTTCATGTGCTATCAACTGCTGCTGACAAGATTCTTTACATGTGTGCTGAGATTACTTATCCCATCTCTCTTAGAGTTTTAAGACAGATGTTGGTGATGAAGCTGCTTGTTCCTACGGATGTGGTTGGGAATGACATGACTTATGCTGAGCAGTTAGTCAAAGCTATAAGGCAGAGTCTTCTTTTCAAGAATGAAATGAAAGCCAAGCATGGTGTTAAGATTGACACTTGTTTGGGATGATTGTTGTATTCTTATTTCTTTTTCACTGTTAAAAAAAAAAAAAAAAAAAAAAAAAAAAAAAAAAAAAAAAAAAAAAAAAAAAAAAAAAAAAAAAAAAAAAAAAAAAAAAAAAAAAAAAAAAAAACTAACTCTCATGTATAATTTGCCACTCTTTGTTGTATACAGGTACATCTGTTCTATGGTTATCAACTTACCATGATGTTGACTGTTCCATCAAAGAGTTGGCTAGTCCAAAGGGTACAGCTTTGGTAAAGACACATCAAATCCGTTGATAGCTGTAATGGTTTGCTCAAAACCATAGGGTTCTCAACTCACCCATGCTTAATTGCTGAGAGTTGAAATGCTCATCAATTCACCATGGATCTTATTCTTTGAAAATCCTAAGAATTGACTAGCCCATAAGTGTATGGCTTATGGTAAAGACAGTGGAAATCCATATTGGTTCTCAATTCACCAAGGTAATTTCCTTTAAGAATTGGCTAGTCCTGAGTAAACGGCTATAGGTAAAGACAAGTCAAATCCGTTTCTGGCTGTGATGATTTGCCAAAAATCATTAGGGTATTTCAACACATCATTGATTCATGTTCTAAGTGTTGGACTGGTTACTAGTTCACCAGGGTGATGTCATGATTCCACCAAAGAATTAGCTAGCCCAAGAGTGAATAGCTACTTGGTAAAGGCTTATAAAATCTATTCTTGATGCTGCTAATTCTGTTGCTGCTTAAAGATAGGAGTTGTTGTGGAATCCTGGTCTACAAAGAGAGTTACTAGTTGCTGCTGATAGTGAGTTAGTTGCTGCTGGTAGTTATTTTCTTGCATCTGTTTCTCTTTTCAATCCTCATACTTTGGTTTGTGGCCGATCTATCAAGAATCTTGAACTTAACACGGTCAAATTCAAGATTAGGGGAGGATTTTGGGAATTCTAGAAACTACTGCTGAGGAATGCTGCTGAAAGGATCCTGCAGATAGCTTTGCTGGTTTCTGCTGACAGTGTTTCTGCGGATGAGAAGATTATGCGGATATAGTTAATCCGTAGAATGTAAACTTAGTTTATTCTAGGACAAGATATGTAGAATATCTTTTATTGTTTTACTATTATTTGATTCTTGTAAGAAGGGTTAGGGTTTATTGTAGTATAAAAGGAGCCCTTGCTAATGCATTATGTACATTTTTGAGAAAAACATTATTAGTTGATAATAAACGATCCANGATGAGAAGATTATGCGGATATAGTTAATCCGTAGAATGTAAACTTAGTTTATTCTAGGACAAGATATGTAGAATATCTTTTATTGTTTTACTATTATTTGATTCTTGTAAGAAGGGTTAGGGTTTATTGTAGTATAAAAGGAGCCCTTGCTAATGCATTATGTACATTTTTGAGAAAAACATTATTAGTTGATAATAAACGATCCATAGAGGATCAAAGCATTGTTAGTATTCGTGTTGTGCTTGTATTTATAACTCCGCTAAACAATACAAGTAGTAGAGATTCTCTTTTAGAGTGTTTGTGATTACACAGACATTGCTAACGATCCAAAGGCTCAAAGATCTATCAAGGTCTTAGTTTCAACAAGTGTTTTTACGGGGTTATGTGTTTTTGACAAGATCGGGATAAAACCATTATCAAAGTTCATTCAAAACATCAAAGAGGGCTAGATTTGGGCTGTTAAACCACAAGATGTGACTACGGCGTTAATTCATTATTATTTATTTGAGGTTGAAGTGAAATTTCACGGGTGCGTGTACTTAGTATCTGAAGTTATCAGGGTGGTTGGATGAAGATTCTTCGAGATCCTTGCTAGAGCTTTTAACCTTTGCAATGACGAAGACTTGGATATCTAGTTATTTTGGTGATTCTTATTTCCTATTACCACAAAATAACTATCACTTTAAGGAGTTACGTTGTAGTGCTCAGTGTCACAACTCACATGTAGTTGTTGATAGTGAAGAGGTGATGTACGTCTTATACTTGATGGTTGGTTGGTTAAAGAGTATAGAGTACTTAGGGATTCGATGTTGCACGAACTCTCTACACCGCTCTTCGTCACACATTAGTGCAAGCTTAAGTCACAAGTTCGGGTTATTTTACTTCAGTCTCCAGTTCATCATATTGGGTTTTGTTGGGCTTTAGGATTCTACTTCTGAGAAACTATCAAAATGTCAATCTGCTGCTGTATACTGAATCTGCTGCTGGATGCTGAATTTGCGGCTAGTGTGAAAGTGTTGCTAGAAGGATTGCAAGACTCTGCTGCTCAGAGATTATTATAGAAACGAGTCTTGTAATTATAGTAAAGATTGTATAAATATTCTATAGGTTTAGAATATCTTTTGTTTATGTAAGAATTCATTGTAGACCGTGTAGGGTTCCTTGTCTATAAAAGGAGATCCCTAGGGTTAGAATATGTACGTGTCTGTGAAAAAGCGAATCACTTCAAGGTGTAAACCCTAGCATTGTTAGAGTGCTCGTATTTAATATATTGAAGTGTTTAAGTGTGAAAATATTGTTCTTGTGTTCATCTTAAGTTAAACAGTATATTCCGCGTATTGTTTAAATTTATTACAATTCAACTCAGCTTCTATATAAGATCTACTGCTCAACTGGGATCAACAAGTGGTATCAGAGCTTGTGATCTAGAAGCTGTGATTAAGAAGAACTCAAGTACTCTCAAAATCTGTTCTTAACCTCAACTGAAGTCATGGGTGATGACACACATATGNGCTCGTATTTAATATATTGAAGTGTTTAAGTGTGAAAATATTGTTCTTGTGTTCATCTTAAGTTAAACAGTATATTCCGCGTATTGTTTAAATTTATTACAATTCAACTCAGCTTCTATATAAGATCTACTGCTCAACTGGGATCAACAAGTGGTATCAGAGCTTGTGATCTAGAAGCTGTGATTAAGAAGAACTCAAGTACTCTCAAAATCTGTTCTTAACCTCAACTGAAGTCATGGGTGATGACACACATATGGTTACTGCCTCCAAGGTGCCAATGCTCAAGCAAGGAGAATATGAACTTTGGAAGATGCGCATCAGGCAATATATGCGCATGATTGACTACAAGATGTGGAATGTTGTTCTGGAAGGTGACAAATTCCTAGTGGTTGTCGATGGGAAGGAGGTACCTATCAAAGACAAGGAAGATGAAGATCAAAGGAAGCTGGAAATCAAGACTCACAGTATTCTCATGATGGGAATATCTAATGAGTATCATCTGGATTTTGAAGGCTGTGAAACTGCTAAGACTCTTATGGATGCTGTTGAGACAAGATTTGGTGGCAATGCTGCTACCAGAAAGTCAAGGAAGAATGTCTTAAAGCATCAGTTTGAAAATTCCACTGCTTTAAGTGGAGAGAATCTTGATGGTACCTATAACAGGCTTCAAAAGCTTATAAGTCACTTGAAGCTTGTGGGATACACAGTTCCTGAAGAAGACATCAATCTCAAGTTTCTCAGAAGCCTTGCACCAGAATGGAGCATGCATACTGTTGTATGGAGAAACAAAGCTGATTTTGAAACAATGAGTTTGGATAATCTCTACAACAATTTGAAAGTATATAAATCTGAGATGAACATCTCATCTAGTTCATCTACTTCATCCTCTGTTGCTCAAAATATAGCTTTTGTGTCTTCTAAAACTTCTAACTCTTCAGACACTCACTCTGCTGCTTATGGTGTATCTGCTGCTAGCACTAGCACTCTGCTGCTAGTTCAAACAACAGTGACACTATGAGTAATGCTGCTATTTGTGCTTTCTTGGCTGATCTTACTATAGGTACTCAAGTTCTAAATCAGGATGCTGATCATATTGATCCTGATGCTCTTGAAGAGATTGATTTGAAGTGGCAAATGGCTATGTTAACCTTGAGAGCAAGAAAGTTCTTGAAAAGAACTGGCAAACAGCTTAAGTATAAGCCTCAGAGTAACATGGGATTTGACAAGTCATTGATGGAGTGCTACAAATGCAATAGAAAGGGGCATTTTGCCAGGGAATGCAGAGCTCCAAAGAAGAATGTAGAGACTACCAAGAAGACTGAAGATGAGTCAAAGTCTTCTACAGCTTTGGTGTCTTGTGATGGGTTAGGTGACTATGACAGGAGTGACATGGCTGGAGAAGAAGCACATCAAGGTTTCATTGCTGAAGTGAAGACTCAAGGGCATAACTTTGCTCTTATGGCCTATGCTTCTTCATCATCTGGTTCTGACTCTGAGGTATCCAATGAGTCTAATGGTTCTACTTGTTCTTTTCAATCTTGTGTTGACACTATAGAAGAACTTAAAGCTAGGAATGAAAGTCTTAGGAAATAAGTTGAGTCCCTAAAATTTGATAACTTAGGTTATAAAGTAGGAATTCAAAATGTAGAAAGAAGACTTGAATATCTTAAAGAGTGTGAGTTTGAATATGTTGATACAATTAATATACAGGATGGAGAGCTATTTGTTAAAAAGAATGAGATTGAAATGCTTAAGAGAAAGTTAACGGAAGCAGAACAGGCTAGAGGTGAAGCTCTTGCAAATAAAGATAATCATATTGTCAAAGTTGAAAAACAAAAATTTCTTCAACAGCCATATATCATACTATTCAGTGTCAATTAATGAGAAAAGGTAGTGGCACAGGATATAATGAAGTAGCTCCTCCAATGAAAAGTGCTTTTGCACCACCAGATAAGGAGTTATCAATTTTAAGTGGGTTAGATGTCAACAACCCTGTAGGTGAAACTAGTAATATTAATATTAAAACACCTAAGGTTGCTGAGAAAAAGTTTTCTGATGAACCAATTATTGAAGATTGGGTGTCAGATAGTGAGGATGAACAGACTGAGCCAACACACAATGTTAAACAGGAAGAAATTCCTAAGGTTGATGAGTCTAGAGTTAAACAGGTTAAGTTTCTAAAACCTGTGCTAGGTCATAATATGTCTAAGAAAGTTGTTGAGTATAATGAAGTACCTAGACATCATATGAAAAGGATTAATAACAAGCCTAGGAGTAATCAAAGAAATTTCAATAACCTAGTTTCTCATAAATTAGGTAATGATTTTCAATTGAAAAAGAAGGCATGTTATAAATGTGGTAGTTTTGAGCATCTCATTGCAAATTGTAAGGACTACCAAAAACCTGTTTGGAACCAACATACAAGAGTGAATCATCAAAAATTTTCAAAAAGAACTCACTCTCCTTCCAAAAGACAAATGGTTCCAAGAGCAGTTTTATTAAGATCTGGTGTTACTAGATCCATCAAACAAACAGGCATTTTCATAATAAAACAACTGATCCTACTGCTAATGCAAAAGTAGACTCTGTTGCTAAGGCAAAAGACTCTGCTGTTGTTTCAAAAGTCATAACAGATATAGTTGTTGGAAATCATTTTTATGCTGTAAAGGCCTCAGCTTGCTGGACTTGGAAACCAAAATTAAATGTTTTATCTAAAGTTTCCAATACCAACAATGCATCAATGGACCTAACTAAGTACAATTTTGTTGATGCACAAGGCAGATCCAAGTCAGTGACGGTTTGGGTCAAAAAGAGAAACTGATTTCTCTATTTTTTATGTGCAGGGCAATCTTCAAGATGATCTAAAAGATAAAGGAATTGTTGATAGTGGTTGCTCTGGACATATGACATGAGACATATCCCAACTTGAGGATTTTGAGCCAATGGAGAATGGTGGATATGTTGCCTTTGGTAATGATGTCAAAGGAGGAATGATTATAGGTACTGGTACAATCAAAACAGGAAGTTTGGATTTTGAAAAAGTGTTCCTTGTGGATGGGCTTAAGTTCAACCTCTTTAGTGTCTCACAGATGTGCGACAAAAGGAATTTTGTTCTTTTTACTGACACTGAATGTCTTATCCTTTCTCCTGACTTTTAAGTTGCCAGATGACAAATTTGTGCTACTAACAGTCCCTAGATCTGATAACATATATAGTGATCATATAAAGAATATAGTTCCCAAAAGAGCTTTAACTTGTCTGCTTGCAAAGGCCACTATTGATGAATCCAAATTATGGCATATGAGACTTGGACATTTAAATTTCAAAACTATGAATAAATTGGTCAAGGGAAATCTTGTGAGAGGATTACCTTCAAAAGTTTTTGAAAATCTTGAAACCTGTGTTGCGGTTGCTTGTCAAAAGGGTAAACAACACAGAGTGTCTTTTAAATCCAAAATTGTTATTACCATTACCAAGCCTTTACATTTGCTTCATATGGATTTATTTGGACCTGTTTATGTGAATAGTCTGAATAGGAAGCAATATTGCCTAGTTGTCACAGATGATTTTAGCAGGTTTACATGGGTATTCTTTCTAGCTTCAAAGGATGAAACCACTGAGATTCTTAAAGAATTCATCACTTGAATAGAAAACCTAATAAATCATAAAGTTAAGATAATCAGATGTGATAATGGAACTAAATTTAAGAATTATGCTATGAATCAGTTATGTGTGGGTAAGGGTATTTTAAGACAATACAGTGTTGCTAGAACTCCTCAACAAAATGGTGTAGCAGCGAGGAGAAATAGGACATTGATTGAGGCTGCTAGGACTATGTTGACAGACTCTAAGTTACCTATACCTTTTTGGGCTGAAGCAGTGAACACTGCCTGCTTTGTGGAAAATAGGAATAAGGTAGTTAAGCCTCACAATAAGACCCCTTATGAACTATTCCATGGTAAAAAAGCCAATGATAGCTTTCTTTAGACCATTTGGGTGTCCTATTACCATCTTAAATACCAAAGACCTGTTAGGCAAGTTTGATGAGAAGGCTGATGAAGGTTATTTTGTTGGATACTCTATAAATAGTAGAGCTTTCAGGGTGTACAACAAGAGAACCAAATTTGTAGAGGAGAATTGGCATATTAAGTTTGATGAGAATAAACCTAATACTGCAAAGACAGAACCTGAGTGGCTGTTTAACATTGATATGCTAACCAAAACCATGAATTATGAGCCAGTAATTGCAGGTGTAGATACTAACCATGATGCAGGTACAAAAGACATTGTTTCTGCAGCTAAAGATGCAAAGAAATCCACACATCAAGAAGAGTTTGTTTTGGTTGAAAAATGGAAGATTGGTCCAACTATCATTCCCACTCAGGAGACCAAAAGTTCACAAGATGATCATTCTCCCAAGGGAGATGGGGGGAAGGTATAAAATCATCTAGTGAAGCACAGGTGGTCAATGATGAGCCACTTTTGGATGGTGTCACAAAGGAAACTACTTCCAGCAGTAGTTTGTCTGATTCTGCTACTACACCTACAGACAACTCTGTTGCTACGCATGCAGACAACTCTGCTGTTACACATGCAGACAACTCTGCTGCTAAGCAAACTACTTCTCCAGCAACACTTAAGTTTCATACAGTTGACACACAAGGCATATCCTTGGTTGATACATCTTCTCAGGATGATCCAGAGATGCCTGGATTGACTGAAATATATGAAGATACAGATGATGAAGCTCTTGAAGGTGAAATTTTTGGTGCTCACACTGACTTCAACAACATGGAACTCAACATTCCTGTCAGTCCTACTAAGACAACACGAATTCATAAGCATCATCCAAAGGAACAAATTTTGGGTAATCCATCATCAAATGTTCAAACAAGGAATAAGACAAACGAACTGCTTCATAAAGGTTTCTTTGCTAGATCTTTACATCAAAGAAATAGCCATAAAGATCTATAGAATTGCCTTTTTGCTTGTTTTCTATCATAAATAGAACCCAAGAATGTGTATAAAGCCTTACAAGAAGCAAGTTGGGTGGAAGCAATGCAGGAAGAACTTCTCCAATTCAGGATACAAGAAGTTTGGACCTTGGTTGATCTACCTAATGGGAAGAGGGCTATAGGGACTAAATGGGTTTTCAGATGCAAAAGAGATGAAAGAGGCAGTGTGATTAGAAACAAAGCAAGATTAGTTGCTCAGGGATACACACAACAAGAAGGCATTGATTATTATGAAGTATATGCACCTGTGGCAAGGATTGAGGCCATTAGACTGTTTTTGGCATTTGCTTCATATAAAGATTTTGTAGTGTATCAAATGGATGTGAAAGGTGTTTTTCTGTATGGGGAGATCAAAGAGGAGGTTTATGTGTCACAACCACCTGGTTTTGAAGATCCAGATTTACCTGACAAAGTTTATAGGGTTGATAAAGCACTGTATTGTCTGCATCAAGCTCCCAGGGCATGGTATGAAAAGTTGTCAACCTACTTGCTAGACTGTGGTTACACTAAGGGTAGGATTGATAAAACTGTGTTCATTAAAAGGAACAAATATGATATTTTGTTGGTTCAAGTCTATGTTGATGATATCATCTTTGGTTCTACAAGCAAAGCTATGTGTGAGGAGTTTGAGAAGATAATGAAAGACAAGTTTTCCATGAGTTCTATGGGAGAACTTACTTTCTTTTTGGGATTACAAGTGAAACAAAAGGAAGATGGCATATTTATCAGCCAAGATAAATATGTGTCTGATATTTTGAAGAAGTTTGGATTCACAGATGCCAAGCCTACAAAAACTACAATGGAAAATGACAAACCATTGCTAAAAGATGAAGAAGACAAAGATGTGGATGTTCATATGTACAAATCAATGATTGGTTCATTGATGTATCTTACAGCATCAAGACCAGACATTATGTTCTCTGTTTGTGCATGTGCAAGATTTCAAGTTACTCCTAAAGAATCACATCTCAATGTAGTCAAGAGAATCTTTAGATACTTAAAGCATCAACTAAAATTAGGGCTTTGGTATCCTAAGAATTCACCATTTGAGTTAGAGGCTTTCTTTGACAGTGATTATGCTGGGTCTTGTTTGGATAGAAAATCCACAACAGGAGGTTGTCAATTTCTTGGAAATAGGTTGGTGTCATGGAAATGCAAGAAACAAACTGTGGTGGCAAATTCATCAACAGAAGCTGAGTATGTGGCTGATTCTAGTTGCTGTGGTCAAGTGCTTTGGATGCAAAATCAATTGTTGGACTATGGGTACAATTTTTTGAACACCAAAATTCATATAGACAATAACAGTACTTTGTGCATAATTAAAAATCCTGTTTTTCACTCTAAAACAAAGCATATTGAGATAAGACACCATTTTATTAGAGATTGATATGAAAAGAAGTTGATTCAAATTGTTAAAATCTATACTGATAAAAATGTTGCAGATCTACTTACCAAACACTTTGATGTGGGTAGATTTCAATATTTGATTGCAAGTATTGGAATGATCAATCTTTAGAAAACTTATCTCTATGTGTTATTGTAAATTTTTGTAAATGGATTTGTACTATTATTGCTCTTAAAAGTCTGTTGTCATTGCTAAAAGTGAATCTGCTGCTAAGTCTACTCTGCTGCTATTGGACACTCTGCTGCTGAGTTAGATTTTGCTATTGTAGACTTGTTTGTTTTGTGTTTTCGGACTAATCTTTTGCAGGTTAAGGTTAACATGGATGTATTTGCTGTATGTACAAGAAAGTAATTAAACATAAAAGTAAAGTTCATTCCATGGATAAAAGATGCAGATTACAAAGAAAGTTCAAACAAAACACAAAAAGATCTACATCACATGATTTCTCCTAAGAAGACTACTCCATGGGTCCTTTCCCTTTGTCCTTAGGATCCGGCATCTTCTTGTGTACTCCCCTGGCTTGATCTTCTCATCCCACAACCTTGGACAAGTAAGCCCCAATACAACCTTGAGGGGAGTTTTTCNACATGGATGTATTTGCTGTATGTACAAGAAAGTAATTAAACATAAAAGTAAAGTTCATTCCATGGATAAAAGATGCAGATTACAAAGAAAGTTCAAACAAAACACAAAAAGATCTACATCACATGATTTCTCCTAAGAAGACTACTCCATGGGTCCTTTCCCTTTGTCCTTAGGATCCGGCATCTTCTTGTGTACTCCCCTGGCTTGATCTTCTCATCCCACAACCTTGGACAAGTAAGCCCCAATACAACCTTGAGGGGAGGTTTTCTTGATGACTTGGAGGATTCAGGAACTGGAATGGGAGCCATTGATGCCAAAGCTACTTCAAGAGCATGTGCAAGAGCATTTGGGAGCTTTTTGGCAAGCTCAGAAGTGTCTTCTTCTTGAGGAGCTCTTGATGTTCCCTCACCCCTTCTGTTGGTGGGTGATTGATATCTTGGATGGTATGGAAGATAAGCAGCATTGATATCATGCTTAAACTTCCTGACTTGTCCTTTAGTCCTCATTCTATTACGAAGAGGACGATATGGTGGAAGAAAGGGTGGAAGAGGCATAGTGTCAATTGGGAAGTCAAACTCAGAATCAGAAGAATCAGAAGAAAAATTGATGACTTCGCGTTTTGGTGCCATGTCAAAGAGATTGTTATGTGAAAGAAATTGTTATGAAAAGTTGGAAGAGATTGATTTGCTATGTGAATAAGATTAGAGTTTGATTTGAGATAAAATTGGAAGTGATCGGATTCCCTTTTTATAACGGATCAAATTGGGGAAACTAATTAATGCGTGGTTGGTAATTACCATTAATTAAGGATAATAAATGGAAGGTTTGAATTTTTGACCGTTTGACCAAGAAGTATCAAAGTACAATCAACTCTGCTGCTAGCCCAAAACACTCAGCTGCTAGTTATACAACTCTGTTGCTGGTACTGCTGCTACTCAGGGTTCTGCTGCTCGGTTTAAAAGTGGAAGGGCGGTTATGTAACTTCCCAAATCAGTTTAAAAACCTAATTGATTCTCACAATTAGTTTTTATACGCTCCTAATTGAAGTATAACCATACATAACCATTCCATTATCATCAAAATCAAAATCCCCTAAATCCACAAACCCTACCTTCATGGAGATTAACACAAGCACTTGGGCCAGAGACCACAACAATGTCGCACTTCTTGATGCCTCCTTGGTGCCTGATGAGTTCACAGAGATGGTACTTTTTCTTAATGCTACTTCCATTAGGTATGCATTAACTGTGAACCCAACTATATATCAATCCTACATTAAACAGTTCTGGCATACTGCCAATGTCAAAACTCACAAAGGGGAAACATATATTGTTGCCAAGGTAGATGATCAAAAGGTCCTTGTGAGTGAATCATCTATTAGAGAGATTCTTCTCTTTGATGATGAGGATGCTCCTAAGATTCTTGTTAAAACTGACATATTTGAAGGTTTAAAAAATTTGGGATATGAGAGGAAAAATGATGGTTTAAAGTTTCAAAAAGGTCTTCTCTGTTCTCATTATAAATTTTTGGTCCATAATCTTTTACATTGTTTGAGTTCAAAAACATCTGGGTGGAATGAGTTCAGTGCACCCATAGCTTCTGCTATGGTGTGTCTGTGCAATGGAGACCCATTTAATTTTTCAAACTTGATTTTAGAGGGTATGGCAAAGTCAATCATGGAAAAAGGGACTTATCTGCTCTATCCTAGATTTGTTCGATTGTTTGTTGAAAACCAAATTTCTAAAGTAAGAACACATAGGGCTACCTATGAAGCAATACCTTTGGTACCTAAAATGTTTACTTTCATGGTCAAAAATGGAAAAGGTTTTTCTGGCAAAGTTACACCACTTTTACCATATATGGTGCAACTTGTGCAAAACAATCAGGGTGAAGGATCAGAAAATCCCACTAATTCCCAACACACACCCACTTTTGAAGGTTCCAATGAGGTTTCATCTCCACACACTGAAAAGACCCAAACACATAGGAAAACCTCAAAGGACACTAAGCATTCTCAGGCCAGTGTCAGGATGGAAGTACCAGATCAGACTGTCTTAGGTGATGGAGAAGATAGATTGGCAAGGGCTACCACTACTGCTACTAGCTTAGAAGCAGAGCAGGACAGTGATAACATAATTAAGACCCAAACCAAGGTAACATCTAGTGAGGAAGATTCTTCTGAATCTGAATCCACTGATGGTAACCCTAGCCACATGGAAAATACAGGGGGTTCAGATGATCAAACTAGGTTTGATACTGAGCTTAAGTCCGAAGATTCACCTCTCAGGGAAGGTAACACATCCCGAAGTGATGAGGACAAATCTGCAACTAAGGAATTGATGGATGACTTTGTACAAAATGACAATGTCAATGATTCACCTCTCGGACCAGGTAATACAGGTCGAAGTGATGAGACTAGTATGAAAACTGTTAAGGAATTTATGGCAACATGTACCACTTTGGAGACCAGATGCACATCTTTGGAGGTGATAGTTTCTGCACAAGCTAAGGAGGTCACTAAAATGCAGCAACAGATGAAGGTGCTGCTCAGTTTAAAGAAATCAAGATCTTCAACCTTCAACGATTTTAGAAAGTGGGACCTTCCAAGAAAAGTAGATCCTCTACTCTACCCACTGCTATGGAGGTGGATGCTTCCAAACAGGGGATGAATAATTTGGAGACTTCAGGTGTAACACCCCAAATAATCATACAAACAGCGGAAGGCTAATCGGGGTATTACATCTTAGAATCATAGTCGTAATTATAGAAAACGACTCGAAAGAGACGTTTTGAGAAAATTTGTTATCATTCATCAAATATTGAAATAGAGTAGCCACAACGGTTCCAAATGGTTTAGTAGTACATAATGAAAATGTTTAAATTTAAAGAAATGAATGACAACATTGTTGGGTGATAATGATAAGATGCCCTAGCCCACTCCGTGCCATTAGCTTCTTAGTTACCTGAGATAAAACATGCTAAAAAGGTCAACACAAAGGTTGAGCGAATCCATAGTGTTTAGTTTATAATAGTTTGAACACAAGTCAGATAGTAGGAAAACAATAGCATCATAGTGTAGTATATTGCTCTAAGCCTCATGACACGCAAACGTTAACATCGGGTGATATCATAAATGATATAAATAGCCCACATCATGAAATGATGTAGGTGATGGTGCCCTCGTCGTAGGAGTTTGCCAACTTCCTATTTATATTCGAACAAAGTGCATTCGGTTACCATTTCAGGCTAACTTCAAATGGGGCGTCAACTGCCAATAGATCTATTCACTATGTTCGCGTTCACTCGCAAGTGATTAATGGTTCATGATATGAGGGACTTTTGGCAAAGGTGGTAACTTAGGCAATATCAATCAGGATAGCATACAGAAAAATACTTGTGTTCAGTTTTGTAGCATGTATCTCCCCACGGAATTTAAAAACATAGTAAAAGTGGGACTATGAACTCACCTCAGTAGTAGTAGTCTCAAATGCAAAAGAGTCAAATAGTAGGTGGTAGCTCCAACACGTGACCTAAATTAGTATGGCAATATTTAGTTCATGGTTATAGTTTAAGACTCGATGAAACATAAATAAGTTTAAAGGTTTACAAAAATGTTTTTGTTATTGTCGTCTGTGTGGCAACATTTAAATTGAAAATAGTTTGGTAGATATTGGTTTATATTGGCTTTCGGAAGTGCTCAAGTATTGAAGTATAATATAGCAAAAGTATCCAGAACGAGTAAGATTCCGGTTTAACAATGACCAAAGGTCGAGGTGCGGAAAGTAATAAATATTAAATGTCAGTCAAAAGAATATATGAGAATAGTGTGGTTTAAAGTTTGTACGTATATATATCCAAAGGTTTATAAGTATTTATATGTGAATATTAGTTTATAATGTAAATAAATGTCCTTAGGTAAAAGTTTTATTTCAAAATGTTTGTATTTAAAATATACTTGTAAGATTTTTATAAAATGGGGCTTGACCCGCGTGTATATATATTATAGTTGTACGAGATGACTAAGTGTCCAAAATAAATAACTCGTTGTTATAAAATGGTTATTATAGAGTATGAGTAAATCGTTATAAGTTGTCATAGTTTTATTGTTATGAAAGATTAGACCTTGATTATTAGTATAATTTATAATGTGTTTATAAAGTATGTTTAGTTGATTTAAAGTATGTCGTAATATTGATGTCGAGAAAAGTTATGCTTGTTTGCTATGTTGAAGTTTGTCTATAAAAATTTGTTTGATGGTTTTTAGACTACATTGAGGAATAATAGTCGAGACAAGTCGTGGAAAAATAATAAGTCGTAGTATCGAAGACGAGTAGGTGGACGAGAAATAATTGCACACGGGATAGAACTTGTATGCACGTTTAGGTTCAATGGGCTCGACAATTAACCAGGTCCAATTAGGAAATCAGATTTGGCAGACTTGGCTAGAGGCCCATAAACTCTTTCCTTTACACAGCGAAATCAATTTAGATGAAATAGGTGTTGGAGTAGTTTTTGACTCGAGGAAAACTAGTCAAAACACAAGGTTTAAATCCGACTCGAACTCAAGACTTAAAGCATTTCTCGAGGTCTGGTGTTAGACCAAGTGACACACTCTCGGGGTGTCTTGTTAGGACTGGTACAACCATCCAAACGTACCCAGCTTGGAGTGCATCTTGGTGGTACGACAACTACACATTGGAATTCCCATTCTAAAGTAACATACCCAATTCCCATATACCAACTACCCAACTGAGTTTTACCCATTAATGAGACTGGATATAGTCCTCAGCGTGCAAAACGAATTTGGAACCAAGACACAATCGAAGTACTAAGTTTTTGAGGTGTGGTTTGGATATCAGTGAGCAAGGAACCCAAGCGCATCTAAATTGGCTCGGTAAGTACGCAACGTAATCCGATGGCAAACAAACACGACTGATGTTGGTGCTTAACTCACGCAGCACTCAAACCATAAAAACAACGCAAGTTTCCAATTCCAAGGACAACACCAGGCGAATTACAAACCAATGTATCCTCGACCTATTAAACACATCACGTTAACAAGCAAAACCTAAGACAAGCAGTTAAGTCGTTTTTGTCGCGAACTCGAAATGACATAGATAGGAAAAAGGCAGGATAATAGAAAGGTGAAACAAAGGAAAACACTTCCACAATCCGAGCATAAACAAGAACTTGACTTCTCAACCTAGGACTAGCAGGTACTGATGTTGTCGACTCTAAAACTAAACAAAATCCAAGACAATTATCACCAATCGATTGACTAGAAAGAAAAACATAAGTACTCCTATTATTAAGCCAACACTTTGGTTTTAGTTTGAGATTCATCAACTGCCACATCAAGTTAGCAACAACAACTAAAACGTAAACGGCATTACAACTTATAAATCAAAACAGAACCTCAATTAACAATTACATAATAAAATTTATAGTCGAATGAGATATTAAAACTCTTACAACAAGGCGAGCCGATCCGAAAGAAAAGAAGACTAAGAACAAAAGAACTTGAATCCGAATCCGTCACAAGTAAATCCACACCCCTTTGAATCCTCAGAAACTTGCCCTTCTCATCACTAACTAGTATCTCGATGTGAAAGTTTGTAGGAGGTGTGGACAACTCACGGGGGTCGAGCGGTTTAAATAGGACAACTCCAAGGATAGTTTGACCGATGCTTTTGGTAGCTAGAGTATAGTGCCGGCTATTTTGAGGAAATATAACTATCTACTTCAATCATCAAGGATATCTCGTGACTATGGAGGCTGATGTAGATGAGTAGCAGCATCGATAACTCCATTCTTGGGTCTCTTTCTCACCTCGTTTGACTCGATCGAATAGAGGGTGAAGATAGGTTAAGTGATAGATTTGGGTGGTTGTGGTTTTGAGGTGAAGAAAGGAATGGTGGAGCGTTGCCAGAAAAGGAGAAGGTGGAGGCGTGGAGAACGAGGGAGGGCGTAGGGGAAAGAACGAAAAGAAGAAAAAATAAATGAATAACTGAATGAATGGCTGGGAGTATAAGAAAAAAAAAGATAGAATTACTTATTTAAAATGTTATGTTTTATTAATATACCGGGGATAACGTGTCCCGTTAAATTAAAACGTGACGCGTAGCTTTTCGAATTTGTGAATTTTGAAAATAATATTTTTGAAGGTGTGTTAATGAGATAGAACCGAGACAAAATTTATTGGTCTCCGAAGTGTTCGATATTTATTTTATGCCATACCAATTTGGGGTCAGTACACGCGTGGTTTTCGAATTTTAGTGATAACGGTATCACCACATAAGTTGTAATTTATGTAAGGAGATAAAGTATGAGATTAAGTATGCAGTCTAATATAACATTTAATTCAAATAAATTTCTAGTTCACAAAACTTAAACATTTGGGAAAAAGTGCGGGGGCTACATCAGGGGAGTATAAAATTTTGGAAGAACATGCTGATGATGGTTTGGAAACTGGTGTGGGAACAGGGGATGATATGGAGATAGACAGTGGTGATGGTGAAAATGTTGCAAAGTATGTAGTTGCTGACAGAGAAGGGCATGAGGTTGTATTGGAGAAAATTGTGGAAACTTCAGAATCAGTAGTAGATAAACTCAAAACTTTGGAACCTGAACAACTTGTGAAGGCTACAGAGTTGATGAGTGGGGCTATAAAAGCTTTAGGACATACTTTGAAAGAATCTGCTACTGAAAACTCTACTGCTCCAGAATCTGCTGCTCCAAATGTTGTTGAACATTCTGTGGTTAAAGATACAGATCAGGGTTCTGTTGCTGATAACTCTGCTGCTCATGAAATTGCTGCTACAGAAACTGTTGCTGATCCTGCTGCTAGTGCAAAAGGTGACTCTGCAGATGCACAGGGATTTGCTGCTGGTTCTAGTGACAAAGCTACTGTTGAGGCTATGGTGATGCTCAGTGAGAAGGACTTAGCAGAACAACCATCTCAATCACAACAACAACCACCTAAACCAATCCAATCACCACAACCAACATCACTCTCACAACCAATCCAGGTATCTAAATTGCTAACTAAAGGAGTGTCTATCAGAGAACCTTCTATTCCTATCAAGAAAGCTAAGTCTATTGCTTCAAGTACTGACAAAGGAAAAGGCAAGATGGTGGAGCAACCTGAGGCTGATTCAAGTGATGATGAAGTAGATTATTCTCATGTACCACCTGAATATTGGCCTAAGGATAAGCTTGATGAACTTGATAGAACTGAAGCTATGAGACTTCAAAATGAAGAACACTTGCTGGAACAACAGCTTCGGGAAAAAGAAAGACTTCAAGCTGAAAAGAAAGAAAAGGATTTGAAAGCCCATGAATAATGGGAGGATGAATTGATTAAGGTAGATGCTGATATTGAACTTTCCAAGCTGGTAAAGATTGAGGAACAAGAAGTTCCTGAGTTTGATGTTAAAGCCTGGTTAAAGGTGTTCACAGCAAAGAAGAAAAAGGTAGCTGCTGCTGCAAGAAAGAAGAAAAAGGTTTTCAAAGGGCCAACACCTCTACAGCAAAGGAGAAATCAAGAAAAGTATTTGGATCATGTTAAAGGTTGGAGAATTATTGACCTCAAGGGATATAAAGATTCAGAAATCTTTGATATGTATCAACATGCTAGAACTGAGTGTGATAGATTCATTGCTATTGGTTCTAAAGAAGATGAGTCTGTGATTGATAAAATGAACAGGAAGATAAGGTGTGAAAAGAAGTCAAATGAGTCTGAGAAGATCAAAGAGGCTAAAAATGTTGAAGTGCCTAAAGTTGCAGAGCAAGTAAAGGAAAGCATAGCAGAAACCAAACCTACTCCTACCTATGAAAGCAAGAAGAAAGGAATAATTAAGAAAACTTTTGCTAGGAAGAAGAAGAAGAAGGTTAGTGTTACTGGCAGTTCAGATGTAGAAAAGAAAATGAAAAGGAAGCTACAGAGGAGATAACCCAAGCTGAGCAAGAAAGGTTGATGTCTTTCACCATTTTGGCTACAAGAGAAGAACCAGAAATCTCCAATACAGTTCCTTTGGCAGCTAAACATCCAATCATCTCTTATACATTCAGAGTCAAAGATGGAAGTGAAGGGTATTGGGAGTTTAAGAGAACTAATAATATGTATTATGGGTTTATCATATTCTCTCAAATGCTCAACTACATGGATAGGGATGATGTGTGTGATGTTTGGAGATTGTACAAAGAAAGATTTGGGGATAAACAGCCAGAAAATGATCATGAGAATATTATCTATCATAATCTAAAGATAATCTTTGAACCTCATGTTACTGATAGAGAATGGATTGAAATGAGAAAAAAGAGGGTGAACAGATGGTATTTATATCAATCTTGTGGAGTTTATGAAGTATCAGCTGGAGGTGTTACTGTGTTTCTTCTGGTAGAAAAAGATTATCCTGGTTTGAATGCTAATAGAGAAATAATCACAGAGATGGTAAAACCTGGATTCTTAATGCTTCAGAAACATTTCAAGTCTGATGATATGGCTTGTAAATTGGTGCAGAAGTATGAGCAGATTCTAAATTCTAAGAAGTAAGTGTTTGGAAGCATCCTCTTTGTGTTTATTCGTGCTTAAGAGAAACTTGATGATTTAGGAGGTAAATATCAAGTTTAGGGGAGGATTGTTGGGTTTTAGGATTCTACTTCTGAGAAACTATCAAAATGTCAATCTGCTGTTGGATGTTGAATCTGCTGCTAGTGTGAAAGTGCTACTAGAAGGATTGCAAGACTCTGCTGCTCAGAGATTATTATAGAAACGAGTCTTGTAATTATAGTAAAGATTGTATAAATATTCTATAGGTTTAGAATATCTTTTGTTTGTGTAAGAAGTCATTGTAGACCGTGTACGTGTCTGTGAAAAAGCCAAATCACTTCAAGGTGTAAACCCTAGCATTGTTAGAGTGCTCTTATTTAATATATTGAAATGTTTAAGTGTGAAACTATTGTTCTTGTCTTCATCTTAAGTTAAACAGTATATTTCGCATATTGTTTAAGTTTATTACAATTCAAGTCAGCTTCTATATAAGATCTACTGCTCAACTGGGATCAACAGGTTTTTCTCCATCAGTAGTCACGACAAAGAGCCGACTGGATGATAATAGGGTTGGGAACGAGTTAGCTGAGAGAAGTAGAAAAGAGAGAGATGACATTTGAACCCCTCAGTTCAAGCCTCGTTCTTCAAAATTATGACATTTGAACAATTCAGTTCAAGCCTTGCTCTTCAAATATGACGTTTGAACAACTTAGTTCAAGCCTCGTTCTTCAATATTATGGCGCCTACAGATAACACTTTAGGCCCCATTCCTCAATGAAAAGAAAGGTGTACGTTTCAGTGCGCCTTATCATGGGAAGAAGAGATATCTTCTTTTTTATGACCATTCTCATCAACATGGTTCATGCTTTTTCCTATGTTCGTTCAGTCATTAAGTGGATCAACGTACATTGGATTATATTTTTGTGCTTCACTTATTCAATCAAAAATTGTAACAAGCATATGCAATTTTTGAGGGGGAGAAGGGAAAGGGTGAATAAACTACATGTTGGATGATGTTTGTAAAATGGTCATTCGGCTCTTGTACGCACATATTTACTCCCTCTAGGGTTTAACACATTTCATCAAGTGGCTTAGGCATATTACGAGCTCCATTGAATTCTTCACTTGCTAAACCATTGATGAGGAGACAAAAGAAGGGCTGCTTCAAGAGAGCTTTAATCATCATCTTCTTCGCAGTAGTTTTTGGGCCTACATACATATTTATGTTGCACCTGATAAATCCCAACCATCACGAAATCTCAACTATGGCAAAAATGTCATTGCATGCCATTTTTGAGGGGGAGAATAAGCGTATATCCTTCTCCTTTCGACTATGGCAATAATGTCATTAGCATGCCATTTCTGAGGGGGAGATAAAGAAGAAGATGGTTAACATCAAGACCCTCAAACGTGATCATGACTTTAAAGTATTGAATCTATAAAAGGGGATGGTCAGTTTGAGGGGGAGCCGATTCAGAAACTTCACAAGTTATTGAAGAAGCTCTTTATATATGATGGCCTAATTGAGGGGGAGCAAACTCAATTAGTCATCATCTCATGACTCCTGAATACTTCAGTTTAGGACTCGTGAGGGTTTATCGACATCTTCTCACGGGCTGATATTATTTGTGATGAAGGGCTACCAGTTAATGTTTCATGTACACATCATTATGATGATTCCGATTAATCGCAACCATCAGGGGAGAGGAATGTGTACACCAACGACGCACAACAAGTTCACGTGATCGAGCTTAATGTCTTATGAAACAAATTAAAGATGATCAGTGGTTCAGCTTGTTACTTTGGTATTATCATTTCATGTGTACGTCACGGGCTGATTAATCGTAACCATCAGGGGAGAGAAAGGTGTACATCAAGGACGCACAACAGGTTCACGTGACCGGGCTTAATCATTTATTCCGGAGTTGATATTCGCAGAGATGATCAGTGGTTCAACCTATTACTTTGGTGTCATCGTTTCGTCTTGTGTTGGGTACATGTACACATTATGGGCTGAGTTGGTATATGTAATATAACTGGAATGCATTTTGTAAGATGAAGATGTTGATATTCTATTCCCAAATGAACAACCTTGAAGAAGGTCGAGTCTACAGTCTGCTCTACATTTTCCGCTGCGTGTTAGAAGACTGAAGACGATATGCCTTAAATTATCAAAAGACTTCTTCATATTCAAGGAATTCATCAGAAAGGATGTCAGTTTGGGGGAGAGCAGTACTTAGGGGAGAGTAAAAAGTCTGTGTTAATCCCTAATTAGATGTACTCACATTGCTCTTCAGCAAGTTGATTCTCACAGGATACATCTGAGCTAGTTTTGTTCTTCTCACAAGATTTCAAGAATATGTGCATAAAATGTGTTGCTGATTCTGAGGTATCAAAACCAGCAAGGGGGAAGGAGACATACATCGGAACGCACAACGAGTACACATGATGAGCTTTATACTTCATCTTAATTGTAGTTATTCCGGGAAGACAAATGTCATAACCGCAAAGAAAATCAGTGTTTTAACTCGTTCTTTTGGTGTATTATTCCAACTATTTTGGGGGAAGAGATGTAAGAAGCAGTTTCTGATGACAAAACACGTACACAATTGATTGTGTGTGTACTTCGGGTTTCTGAGCTTCATATAATGAGACTGATTGCATCATTTCTACTACTTGGGGGAAGTGGTCTCTGGATACTTTTTGGTACGCATTACTTCAGCCTCAGCAGGAAGAAAGATGAGAAGAACTATTCAAGCGTGAGATGATACGTTGCTGATCTATCAAAGCTTCACAGTGAGAAGGCTCAAGTTCAGACGACTATTCAGGAGCCTCGAAAGCTTTGGTGGAGAAGGTTTAAGAGATGTTGACTACTGACTTCTACAACATGCAGACCGATATCCTCTTTTCGGTATTCAGGTCAACATCCTCTTAAACTGCATAATATCCTTTGTACATATATTATATCAAAATGTAAGTAGAAAAATATAAAAAACCAACAAAAACCATAAAAATCAGAAAAATAGAAAAGACCAAAAATAGTTTTTCAAGGCATGTCTTCTGGTATCGATAACATTTATGGTCCTAAAAAAGTAATTCAACAATGACACGGGTCTTTAAATGAAGTTCGAACAGAAGTTCAAAAAGTTTTCAAAACATGCCTAAATGGCTTGCAGTTATTTCAGACTGTAACCCGTTCGTAAATTATGGTTTGCTATTACTTCAGATTGCAACCCGATTTTCAAAATGAGGAAAACACGTCGCTAAAAAGACGGTTGTTCCTAAAAATGGATGAAGTTCATCCGGGCATGGATTACGTTACATCCATGCACCCTCGATCTAATGTACGTTTCAGTGCATTATTTCTTGTTTAAGAACAGAAGTCTTCTTTTTAGCAAAAACAAATATTTTTCCATCTATGATTCTTCAGAAAAATATTTTGTATCGAAAATGGTGGTTTAAAACAACTTTTGAAAATCAATTGGATTTAAATCTTTCATAAAATTTGCCACTCAATCTATGACAAAAAGGTTAATTTTTCACAAAATGTTAAATATAGAAATGGTCATAGATTGAGGGGGAGAGTGATTTCAAATTTTATTTTGGATCATCAAATGTTCATCTTTGATCCGTTCAAGCAATGAGTAAAAATGTGGTGTTATGTGTCAATATATGAATTTTTATGAGTCTTCGTTTAACTCCAAATCGCTTTTGAAACTCGCATTTTTGACACGAACACTCTCCCTCATAAATTGAGGGGGAGCATCAAAATGTTCCATTATCAGTATACATTAAAATCAGACCACATTTTTCTTCCAAATTTTCTAACGTATTTAAATCAATTGAGATCACAAATCTCAAAAGGTTTGAACTTTTTGATCGGGGGAGAGAATGTGATTTAAATATGAAATCTGATAAACAAATGTGATCTTTTGAACTCAAGTTTAGGCTCCCTCATATGTGCTAAACTCTTTCGTATATCGATGCACATATTAAGGGGGAGCGAATGATTCATGATGGCAATTACGGAATGATACCAAAGACCGACCATTTTATTTTATGCAATGGAGTTATAAGGATGATAAGGTTAGGTATTAGTTCCCATGATCCAGCCAGAACCGGAGGGATCTTCCCAGGGACAATCCTCTAGTTAGAGTAGAAGTCCTTAGGAATGATTAAAAAAGGAGAAAGGTGAGATAAGGGAAGAGTGCCGACTGAGATGGAGCTAGGACTGGAACAAACCCAACAAGGTTCTAGTAATGAAGTCTTGGTAAGCACTGAAGGGGTTGAAGAATTAAAAAGAAATGATATGAGAAAAGGTGAAAAGAAATAGCCCTCCTATTATTCAACCTTAGGGCAGAAACCGGGTTCAATTCATATGCTACTGGTTGTTGCTAAGGCGACACCGGTATTGAAGACAAGACGTCATGGACCCAGTGACGCACTGCACTAAACCTTCCTAGCCACTCAAGTTCTCTTAAAAGAACTTGTTTCATTCTCACGGGGAACCCTGCATGATCTATCGACCGCTCACTGCGAGCCATGTTGATATTGAAATAGGAGACACCTCTCCAGTCTCCGGTTGCGGAATCAAAATGCACTATTGAGTCTAGAGCCAAGAGATCATCCATAAATCTCACTAGGACACACTTCCAATATGCTTACTATTTCATACACCGTGGAAAGTAAGAAATATATTTAGCATCCTACGCATATCCTTGTGGTAATTGCCAGAACATCCGAGTGATACGAAAGTATTCACAATTAAGATGGAAATCCTTCTAGAGCTAACATCTAACAAGCTCTTGGTAGGTGACATGTGAGATCCGTCATGGATCAAACTAGTGAAAACTGGAAAAAAACGATGGAGCGATTCACTTTTGAATCAAACTTGTTCCAGGAAATTGGATTGACGGATGCTTTTGGAAAACCTTTCAATGTGCTCACCAACTAAATTTCGAGCACATTGATTGTGAAAATTTTCAAACAAAAGTGTTTATGAAAGAAATGTGATTTAATGTATAAAACTCTCGTCGTATTGCATATAATGTTTATCCTATGACAGGCGAGTGATTTTTTATCTAATCAATTTCTCATCAATCATTGAGTATTTAACTCATTGATTCACTCTACCGTGCTGTCTGCTTTGAGACGTTCCGGTATGAGAACATGCTTATTTTGATGATTGGGGTCGCGAATTCTAAGCGGTGAAGCTTGTAAACCACGGGTCGTAGTCCAACGAGGGTTGAAATTGATTCTCGTTC
>LBNU01015511.1:34916-47108 GCA_014162995.1 Artemisia annua
GGTTTGTTGTTTTGGATGGGGGAAAGAAATGATTAACAAATTTTGAAACAAGCTCTTCCCAAGTGGTTATGGAACGAGGGGGTTCTTTCTCGAGCCAAACTCGGGCTGCCCCCTCTAGAGAAAAGGGAAAGAGCATTAGCTTGATAGCTTCATGAGGGACATCCTTGAATTTCATAGTTGAAGTTAACTTGTTGAACCAACGGATGTGGGCATGAGGATCGTCCCTTTCAAAACCTTGAAATTGATTAGAAGTGACAAGTTGAATCAAACCGGTTTTAAGCTCAAAATTCTCAGAAAGGATTTGGGGTAGAACAATAGCATCTCCATATCCTTCGGTAGGAAATTGGAGCAACTCCTGCATCGTACGTTGGTCGGCCATCTCGGTGATGGGGTTTCGAAGATCACGTAACTCGGGTACGTTTCTTTGCCTCCGTCTACGATGACTGCGGTTAGTTGGCACTGTGGAAGAAGAAGACGACTCGTTCAAGTTAGACTTGGAACGAGTGATTATACAAATCAAAACACAACAAAGTGAAAAAGAAAGTAGAAAAGAAAATCTTTTTGGTTTTTATAAGTTTATAAAAGAGAAGAGAAAATATTTTTGGTTTTTATAGGTTTTATAAATTTTTTGTTGTTTTTGTTTTTAAGAAAAAGCGTTAACTTCTAAAAGAAGGGTCTTCAAATCACAAGTCTCGAACGATCAAACGACTTAATCTTATCAACCGCTCCCCGGCAGCGGCGCCAAAAATTGGTCGCGGAATTCTAAGCGGTGAAGCTTGTAAACCACGGGTCGTAGTCCCAACGAGGGTTGAAATTGATCTCGTCGTTCAAAACCGTGAGTTATGTGATGTGAATGGTTTAAAGATGATTTGTGTTTTGATTACACTACTAAACTTTAAAACTTAACTAAAGTGAAAACGTGTTTAAAGAAACTAAAATAAATGAGAAAAGAAAATGTAAACGTTAAAAGAAATAAAATAAAGAAAGAAAGGTTAAACAAAATAAAAGAAAGAAAAATAAACTAAGAATGTAAAATGTTTTTTTGGGTTTTTTAAATTTAATTGATAAAAGAAAAGAAAAGAAAATGTTGAAAGGAAAATAAACTAAGTTAAAAGACTTTAAAGAAAATTCGACAGAGTAACGTTTAGAAAATAACTAAAAGAATACTTCACTCGATAAACGATGAAGTTAATAAAAGTCTAGCTCGACTTGTAAAAGAAATAAGAAAACGAAAAGTGGAAAACTAGACTCGACTCTAAGAGAAACTCAACTTGACGCAAAAACTCTTACTCGCTAAACAAAGGAAATAACCATACTCGCTATGTAAAGAAGAAAACTAAAACTCGCAAGACTCAAAGCTGAACAGATACTCGCAAGACCTTCAAAAGGACCATACTCGCTAGCAACTAGTGTCCATACTCGCTATGATCATGACCCCATACTCGCATGGGTTTTACACCCATACTCGCAAGGAAATCTTGCCAAGACCAAACTCGCAAGAAAAGGCATACTCGCCACTATGAAATGATACTCGCAAAGGTTTTCTTAGACCTCCATACTCGCAAAGGATGAAGGACCAAACTCGCAACCCTTTACAAAAAAAACTATACTCGTTAAAACCTAATGAAAATGTATGAAATTTAATTTTAACGTGACAAAAGTATTACAAAGATTGAAAATCTAATGAAAACTAAATATAAAATAAGTTTGAAAGCTAAATAAGCTAAAATAAGCTAAATAAGCCGTAACAAAAGTTACAAGCCCTAGTTTTATAAAATAAATAAAACTTAAGAAAAAATTAAATCTAAATCACAACTAATAAAAGCTTTTGAAGAAAAACAAGTTTTTAAGAACTAAATAAGCCAAATAAGCTCAAATAAGCCACGACAAGGGTTACAAGCCCTAGCTTATTTGTGCTATTCGAACCAAAACAAAAACCATGCAAAGGTGGTAAGAACTTGTAAAAGATTAAGGAAAGATTAAAAACAATACTAGTAAAGAAAGATTAAAGATTAAATGACAATAAGACAATAAGTAAATTTAAGACATGAAAATTAAAAGTGCATTAAAATAAAGCTTACATGAAAATAAAAACTTAAGACATAAAATTAAAACATAATGAAGACTAGCTTCTAAATGAAGCTAAGGGTGGTATATAAAGGATCCAAGGTGGAGTCCTTTTTACATCTAGCCCCCTCTACTCTAATTGTTCATGAAAGAACACATAAACTTTCCTACAACACTACTAAACGTTATAAAAATTAAACTATAGTCCTTGTAACTTGAGGTAGCGTGTTGACGTTTCTTTCAAAGTCTTCAAAGATGTAAAAATCATAACTTGCTCGAATTTGGAAAGTTTCTTATCATAAATCTCTTTCAATCTTCGATTAAGCATTTCATTCATCTTCTTGAGCTTTTAAGAAATAACTTTGTCATCACGGGCTTTCCTTGAGTAAATTTCATCTTTGGCTAGGTTTTTGACTCTTTTCCAAATCTCGTGCTCGTTTAGGGCTTTTTGGTTGCTTTTGATGTCGTTTTTGCAATATCCTTTCCTGCACAGTCACAAACTCAAAAACACGATATCTTTGGCGTTTAACGTTAGTTTTTGGTCTTTTAAACACTTAAACTAAGGTCAAAAGTATGTGTAAAATAGCACATACCAATGATTCTAATGATTAATTCATTGTAAGATTCAATGCTACAAGCTGGAAAGTCCTATCAAGGAGAGTCTTCTTTAAAGGGGATTCTACCTGATCACAGGTCGGTCCTCACGGATTCGAAGGTTAATACAACCACATTGAGCGAATGACAAAGCCATATTCGTTCTCCAACTTTATTGCTAGCTGTCTTATTTCAGATTCATATAAGGATGGTGATGGTGGTACCTACTTCCAGCAGAGACATGTCAATCCATACCCCATGCTCACACTCCGAACTCATTATCAATGAAGATCATGAAAGATGAGAGACTTACAACAATGCTTCCGCAACTCTGATGCAAACTCTAATTGTCACTACATCACCTGAAGGCGTTACTTCAAAGGATGAACTTAGAGATTTACGGTGGTTGATGATCTCAAAGAATGCTCAAAGATCATACGTCAACGGAACATTAATCACAAGATCATCGCTTGAACTTCAAAGTGTGCCGTACTTGAAGAATCAAAGTCTACGAGCTAGGACATTAATTCATGAAATTGAATGCTAGTATTCGAATCACAATTTCCGGGGTGACCTCCCTTAGGGGGAGATTGTTAGGAATATAAATATTCATATGAAAGACTCGGTCACCCCGAGTATTAAATAGCATTACGTAGCTCGTAGACTTATTAATATTTAGTTAGTAGTAATTAGTTAACATAATTGTAAATAGCATTCATAGAGTGGGTCGGGTCTTTACCCACTGTTAGCTCACTCCACAGCCCGTTTCATGGGGTATTATTATGTAATTGTATATATACCCTCTTCCCACCAAGGGAGAGGGTTGGTTGTTTCTAATAATACACACACCTTAAGGTGTTTCTCTCACTAGAAACCTCCCACTCTCTCTACTCTTTCTCTCTCTAACTCAACAATGATGAACATGTTCTTCCACCATACTAGACCTCCCGAATCACAATAATCAACCATAATCACGATCCTACACCTCTTTACTATCATTTCTTTAGAAACTCATTTATTATTTACGCTTGCTTGTTCTATTTAGTGTGCACTAATGTGACCCTTCGGCATTTCTGTGAAGAAAAGTGTGAAAGCCATTGTGTCGTTTATACATAATTCTTTCAGACTCCCACTTGTGCAAATACATCAACATAGGAATCGCTTTCACCATAGCAAGATGTCCCAAGCAAGACATTGAAATATCTCACTTACAGAAACTAATTCAATAACTAGGTAGTGATTCTTGATCTCGGCAACAACTCAACTGAGTTCGGGTATATGATTGTATCCCTTCGCACTTTATCGATATTTTGGAAAGTATCAGTTATGGATCTATATTCTCGTAATACTTTTGTTCTTTCTTGTATTCGTGATAATTGATTTGTTCTCCCCTAGACTCCCAAACACTTGTCGTATGGCCATGCTTTTCAAAAATATTTTTAAGACAAGGGGCCCGCCCATTAAAATATCCTTCTCTCTAGTCTATTTCAACTTGGAGCAGCAAATTGTCATCTAGGCCAATAAGTCAATTTTCCTCACCTCCCACTGAACTTTATCTTAGTACATGGTGTTACGCTTTTACGTTGTAACTGGAAACTAAGTCTAAACCACTGAGAAACAAAGTCGAATTTCTTACATCCTTAGGTCATTGGGATAGTCCGTCATGATCCGAGAACGCCAATAAATTCGATCCATGTGGTTACTTCTTGATCATGGTTACGTCCAACATTTGCCCCGCAAATGCATGTGGAACTCAACACTTCCCCGAAATGTTTCTTGTTTCTTAATAACGGCTTGCCTTATATTGGTCTGGCACCATGATAACTAACTAAGGACAACTTTTAGCATGAAAAGTCTTTCATTGATGGATTCAAAATACGGTAAGTAGAGTCTCATAGTAATGTCTCATAAAATTACTTCCGATTTCTAGCGATTGATTTAGCTCGTGCCAGAAAGTGTTTCTGAGTAAAGACTCACTACCTTAAACCTCATTTCCAATCCTTTTTATTGAAATTGTCCTACTGTTTATTAACCTAAGAGAGTTTTGGTCCTAACAAATAAGTCTACTGGATGATAGACTTAGCTAAATCACAACTTACTCAGCTTAGCATTCAACGATGCACTTCATTTTACTGTGCTTAAGTAGAATAGAATTTATCCACAAGTTAGAACTATGACTCTTTGTTACTGTTTTTCCTAAATCCTTGAGAAATTCAGTACAAGCTCCTTTGAAACCGTGAAGTAGTTGCACGTTTCCTGATTTGAAATCCTAGACTTCAAATTTTTAAGTCACTCAAATTTCTTAATTTTTCTACAACCACATAATCAACACTACCAATCGTGCCAAACAATCTTTCCTCATTGTGAAGGTACGTTTCGTTTAATTATCTTGTCATCCTCCCACTAAATCTTGCAATACTAAGAATTCCTCATAGATCATGCCAGATCTACAATTCCTTTCATGCTTTGTACTCTTTAGTTAAACGATCTAAAAGTAATTTACCACATTGTCTTGCTTCCATCGCTCAACTCAGAGCTGAACTTCTCATAATAAGTCTGGTGAAGGAGCTTTGGCTTAAGCACATTAATTTTGATCATATTTAACTTGTGCTAACCCGGTTAGTTGTTCCTTCTTTAAAGCATCTCCCAGATTTACCTAAACATTCCAAAGCAGATACGAGATTGCACTCATGATCTGCAAACTCATGCCCTTTTGACTTTGACTTGGATATCTAAAATACTACCCAATAGGATATGAGCTTTACTCAATCTCTGAATTTCTAGAAATAACAAAACTCAAGTATTCTTCTTTTATAAAAAATCTTCCTCATTAAGTACCCCAGATATTTAATTATATTGCATGTGGGTTACATGCCTTGATTCCATCAAGACTCGAGATTTAGGAATTATCTTCAAGTATTAGGAATCTTATATTATTTTAGATTTTGCTAGAAATGTTCTTTAAGTCATTCCATGAATTCTCTTATTTGATCAAATCTATCCCGGATAGATTTACCAAACCAAAGACTCTTGTTATCTTTGAGTTTCCATCCCAAAAGGATTGCATCAAAGCCTATGATTATCTTTGATCCTCTATCCCAGATAGATTACCTCAAAGTTTATCATATTTTTCTTAAAAGTTTATTATGAACATTTCTTTTACTTCACCAGTTCTTTTCAAAGATCCGATTAAGTATGATCACCTCTTGATTAAACCATATAGATTGTTTGGTTCTTTACAGGCATATATTTAAAATAAATCTAAGTTTTTCAAAACTTACTACTTACAAGTTTTTAAAAAAGAAAATATATATTAAACTTCAGTTTAAATGTTTTTAACCGAAAACAGTAAATAAATAAAAGTTTTAAAACAAGCCCTAAAGCAGGAAGCAATCAGTTTTAAGGTTACAGAAATTTAAATGTTTTATATTCCTATATCCCAAAGCGATGCACGATCCCATCCGTCATCTCGATGACCGATCTCAGCTGTTATCTTCTATACATCCTTTATGCACTCGATGAAGACCCAATCTCATCTTCCTTTGTGCTTGATGAAGCCCGACAATCATAACATCTACAATGTGTGTCTTCCTCCTCTTGAAGCTCTACCATAAACATTATGAGGATCAATTTACCTTCTTCTGAACTTCAGGACACAAAAATGGAGGAAAATTAAAACAATCTTTAATATCTAGATACCTCTCATATCTGTTGCAAGCTTCTGGTTACAGGTTCAAAGAAGAACCACTCAGTCTTTCCAATAACCCGCTCGTCATTCACCTCTTCAGCTTTTCACTTTCTAACCCTGTCAGTCTTGACCCGTAGGTCATCATCAGCTTTACATACCAGCTCATATAGCTTCAATAGTGTAGGCTCTTAGCAAGTTGTGGAAAACTAGAAGGGGGGGTTGAATAGTTTTACGTCCGTTTTAAAATTTATAAAAACAAGTGTGTTTTAAATACTTCGATTCTAGTTTATGTGAATTCAACACTTGCACAATATGAACAATTATAGAGTTACTAACTAACTGCGCAAATATAATAAAAGTATATAAGTAATGAAAGGATAGAGTTAGAAAGATCAAACTACAATACAAGGATTTATAGTGGTTCGGCTACAAGGTCACCTTCCTTGTTCCTACTCCACTCCCCGAGTTACCTACTCGAGAGTTTTCTTCACTATGTCAACAAACTCCCTTGTAGCGGAGAAACCTCACACGACTTTCGCTTACACCAATTTAACGACACAAAGCTAGATGCCGGGTTCTAATCCTAGCTAGAACCAATCTCACAACACTTCACAACTTCTACACTACTTGTACACGCCACAACTTCTTCACTACTTCACACCACTTCACTACTACACTACTTCTTCTTCTCTACACAACTTCTATAACTACTTATAATNGATGCCGGGTTCTAATCCTAGCTAGAACCAATCTCACAACACTTCACAACTTCTACACTACTTGTACACGCCACAACTTCTTCACTACTTCACACCACTTCACTACTACACTACTTCTTCTTCTCTACACAACTTCTACTTCACCTAAAACTACTTATTACAAGCACAACACAACTTCAGAAATGATTTACACAATATACACTACTAATCTACAATACTTCTTAAACTTGATGTTGAAGGAGTATTCTTCTCTTGCACTTTGGATGAGGATGGATGAGGAGGGACTGAATCACTTGAAACAATGATTAATAATATTATGATCAAAGGGTTTTGAAAGATGTTTAGAAAGGATTGGATCTGAAAATTTTAGTGCAAAAGGTGAGGAAAAACACTAGGTTTGAGCAGGTATTTATAGGCAACGATTTTTGACAACAGGAGCGTGCCGGCCCCCTTAAATGGAGGCCGGCCCCCTTAAAATTAAGGGGGCCGCCCACCTGTAACGGCCAAAAATCTTGTCTTTTTCTGGGGAAAGTTTATTTGGTGAAAAACTAACTGATTTTGGTTAAAAATTTGAATTCATATATTCAGTATGATTTAAACATTTTCCTTTATTACCAAAAGTGTTTTTCAAAATTATATAATATGTTTATATTATTTAATAAACTTTGTAATAATTAAATAAATACCCCCTTTGATCATGAAATGTATTAAGCACTAGTTTATTCATACCTTAAGTGATTTAGTTAGATAAAATGATATAAACTAACTTAATACTTGTTTACGTAGTAATCTTACGTTTAATGTTTTTACATTTTGAGATCGTCAAAACATAGAGATATCGAAAAATATAAATAACGTTTTTATGCATTATTTATATCAACACAAGTCACCATAAATTCGAGTATGTATGAACCATACTCCGCTGGAAGAGACTACATGATACAGAATACCATAAATGCCTCACTCATAAGATTACCAATCTTTCAAAAATGATTGAGAAATCTTTTCTTCATAATGAAGTGAAACCTTGCAGATGTGCCAACTCGTATGTGATAATTTCTTAACTCATACGTGAAGGAAAACATTTTAGCATTCTTTGATTCAGGATGAATATCCCAAAGAGCTCTAGGTTTCCAGCTATGTTGGACGCTAGGTGTCTAAGTCACTCTCTCACCTTGATTTATTAGGTGATAAGGCATTTTAGGAATTTTATCAATGAAACTGTATCGTTCCTACCTTAAGGGGTTAATCCAATCATGGGAATCAGAATGATGATGCAAAATGTTGTAGTATGCCATCTACAATTTAAATAAAGACAATTAATGAATTCAATCATTTTATCGTAATAGCTACTACGCCCTATAACTTTGCATATTACACTTGATCCATATTATACCATCACAAGGCACATCTCTAGGGCGTACAACTACCTTGTGACAGTTTTTAGGTATGTGTTTTGCCACCACCAATTGCCTCCCAGAGTTAATTCCTAGAGCTGAGACTACGACATCAGTCGGGCGTATTTAGTCTCCCATGCAGCCTTTGTTCACTATGGCAGATAGCCAATAGACTCTACCATAAAAGCCAGTGGCTTTGCTATTCGTTGATATCTGCTAGGGCATACAACCAATGAACCGAATAACCACCTCCCCCGCATCAGCTATGTACACACACACACCGTGCTAGGGAATCAACTATATGTAGGGTCCGAGCTAAGAGAGTGGAACAATTTGTGGAGGCGCATTAGTCTAAGATTACCATAGGGTAAGACCTTAAACCCATAGGTTTAGCAGTCTTATCTTTTTATATCTAGTATTAAAACGATTTTCACTAAAAGTTGTTTTACGTATGAACTATGCATGACCACGATTTGTTAAGTTTAAAAATAAATCATTTTGTAATAAAAGATGTCTAAACTTAGGTTTAGCCTTCCCAAGCCTTCTTTAGATAGGGTGACTAAATTCATAGACTTTATCAATTTTATTACGTGAACTCACTGTTAGGGACCTGGTGCTTAAGTACACCTTTTTCCCTTGACCTTAGGAGGGACGTCTTATTTTATTATGTCTCTTAAATAATACTGGTTGACATATTATGTAACATATAAGCATGCAAATCAGACAATAATAAAATCCTATTGATACAGGGAGCCACTATCTATTGTTGATCCCGAGAGCCACTTCGGGAATCAGCTTTAGGTCTATCCTAATGGTTATAACATGACACAATGCAAGAAGGTTTGATTAAGTTCCGTGTCTTCATAGCATCGCCCATGAGAATCTCCGTTCCTACTGGTAGATCGTTACTCCTCCGTGCTCCCATTGGGTCTTCTTTTTCTCCATGCTCCATTCTCCTACCTTATTTTGGGCTTCCTTGCGTCATGTCCGTCTTGGTTTACATTTAACTAAAAGCTACTTTACTTATAATTAATGTACAAGATGGAACAAACAATGGCACTGATTAGGCGAAAAGTGTTACGCTTTTAGGGGGTCATTTAAGCCCTAATCCGTAATTATTTGATCAAATATTGCCTTAAATTGTTCCTTTTGTCATTTAGGTACTTTGGAGAAGAAATCTGGAAAAGGAGGCATTTTGGACGTTTTTGGAGCATAAAAGTGAAGAAAACGACAAAGTCTCAAAATATGCAGGAAATTGTACCTGACGGCGTCACGTTTTGACAAAGAGGTGGATATGAAATTACTCGAGACGCTCCATAAAGTTTTGATGAATTAACACGCGACGGCGTCACGCTTTGTGACGCCTAGGCCGTCACGTTATAAGCTAAAGGGAGACTGCCTAGAAAGAAATAGAAGAGGACGGCGTCAGAAGTGGATCTGAGCAATCCGAGAAGTGATTTGGCGGCGAGGTGACGGCGTCAAGAGCTATACGTGAGGCNTCTCAAAATATGCAGGAAATTGTACCTGACGGCGTCACGTTTTGACAAAGAGGTGGATATGAAATTACTCGAGACGCTCCATAAAGTTTTGATGAATTAACACGCGACGGCGTCACGCTTTGTGACGCCTAGGCCGTCACGTTATAAGCTAAAGGGAGACTGCCTAGAAAGAAATAGAAGAGGACGGCGTCAGAAGTGGATCTGAGCAATCCGAGAAGTGATTTGGCGGCGAGGTGACGGCGTCAAGAGCTATACGTGAGGCCGTCAAGTTGTAAATTCTATATATAGTTTTCTAATTTTCATTCATTAGTGTGGAACTTTTGGGAGAACTTTAGGGATAAATGATGCGCGGGATTGCGACCACGCACTAGTAGTAAACGCACTAGGGTTTTACTACTCTAATAGGTCTAGGGGTGAGGGAAGATTCTTTTTGTATTTTTATATTTTTAGGAAAGCAAGTAAAAATCTCGGGTTTTGGAAGAGTGGGCGGAATTAGTTGCTAGTCAACTAACCCAATTAACTACAAATGCAAATAAAATAAAATAACGAGAAAGTAAATGGTTGTGAAAACTAATATGGAGAGAAGTGTATTTACTTAGATTTTCTTACTCCCTAACTATCTTTTACCAATTGATTAGTGTGTATTAATTGCGTGGATGACGGATTGTATTCCTTAATACCATTCGTAGGGGTGTGTACGGACATCCCCTAACTCTATGAGATCCTACTTCACTCCTATGTCGAGCCGGCTAAGAAGCTCTTAACATGGGATCACTAGAATTCACTCATGCATTAAATACAATCAAAATAACCGTAGTACACCTTGGTTCATGTTTCTTAAGACGTTCAAGCATGTTACCAATCGGAAGTCTGCCAGTTTTTTTAAGCCTAACATCGATAATCACCCATCCAATACAATTAATAACACACCATTCAATCAATAATTAAAAGTTAGGTTTCATTAGATCTAATCAAACACAAAGAAAATCTAGCCTAGCATGTTAAACAAAAGACAAGAACAAGATAGAATCAAACAACACATAGACATATTGAATGATTAATTGATTACTTATCTTCAATGTAACATGAGAGATCCAAGGGTATAAAACCCTTAAAAAAAAAGCTGCAAAAATCGTCTAGGGTTTCTCTCTAAAAAGTTACACACAAGTTCCACACTAATGACTAAAAATTATGCGAATATATATAGAAAAACAGATCTGACGGCGTCACGTTATGGACTTGACGCCGTCACCTCGCCGTAGTTAGGGTTTCTTGATGGCCTTCTTGATGCCGTCCCTCTTTAATCCGTTCTGGCTTATCAAGACTTGACGCCGTCAAGCATGGTCTTGACGTCGTCTGGAGTACTGTTCCAGCAGATTTTGACACTTTGTCGAATTCTTCACTTTTATGCTCCGAAAACGTCCAAAATGCTTCCTTTTCCAGAATTTCTCTACAAAATACCTAAAATGACAAAAGGAACGATTTAGGGCGATATTTGATCAAATAAATACGATTTAGGGCTTAAATAACCCCCAAAAAGCGGTACACTTTTCGCCTCATCAGTAAACCCTAGGTCGAATTTCACTATATTTTCAAGGGTTTTTCACCCTTGTTTCATCCATTCTTAATTAAATATAAGTCTTCCATTAATCAATCAATATGTCTATGTGTTGTTTGATTTTATCTTATGCTTGTCTTTACATTAACATCCTAGGCTAGGTTTTTCTTGTGTTTGCTTAGATGTAATAAAACTTAGCTATTGATTATTGGTAGATGGTTGGTTATTAATTGTTGTGGGTGGGTGATTTCAATGTTACGCTTAAGAAAACTGGCTAACTTCCAATTGGTAACATGCTTGAACGTCTTAAGAAACATGAATCGGATGTGTACTACGATTAATTGGTTGTATTTAATGCATAAGTAACTATTAGTGATGCCATGGTTAGGATACTAAACGTGTCGCCATAGGGAGAAGTAGGAGCTTATAGAGTTGGGGAAGGACGTACACACCCCTACGAATGGTATTAAGGAATACAACCCGTCATCCACACAATTGTAACAAACTAATTAACCAGTAAAAGATATCTAGGGAGTAATGAAATCTAAGTAAACACACTTTCTCCATATAAGTTCCACGCCCTTTTATTTTATTGTTATTTTATTTTATTTGCATTTGTAGTTAATTGGGTTAGTTGACTAGCAACTAATTCCGCCCACTCCTTCAAAAA
>LBNU01015512.1:2567-38442 GCA_014162995.1 Artemisia annua
AATTTTCAATGATTTGGTTATATGGAGATTGTGGAAAGATACCAAAAGACCGACCAATTTTATTTAATGCATGGTGTTAGAAGGATGGTAGGGTTAGGTATATGTTCCCATGATCCACCAGAACCGGAAGGATCTTCCCAGGGACAATCCAATAGATAGATTAGAAGTCCTTAGGAATGAATGAAAAAAAAGAGGAGAAAAGTGAGAAAGGGAAAAGTGCCGACTGAGACTGAGCTAGGACTGGAACAAACCCAACAAGGTTCTAGTAAATGAAGTCTTGGTAAGCACTGAAGGGGTTGAAGAATTAAAAAGAAATGAAGTGAGAAAGGGTGAAAAGAAATAGCCCTCCATTTATTCAACCTTAGGGCAGACACCGGGTTCAATTCATATGCTACTGAATGTTACCAAGGTAACATCGGTATTGAAGATTAAGACGTCATGGACCCAGTGACGCACTGCACTAAACCTTCCAGCCACTCAAGTTCTCTCAAAAGAGCTTGTTTCATTCTCACGGGGAACCGTTGTAAACTATCGACTTGTCTCTTAGAGCAAGTTGATATTGAAACAGGAGACCCCTCCCTAGTTTCCGAATAGGATAACCAAATGTGCACTTATCGAGTCTAGAGCCAAGAGATGCATCAAAAGATCTCATAGGTACACTTGATACTTATACACTGGTGGTTCAACATTAAGGGCACAAGGTGTAATAATTCGAGTCCTACGCAGATCTTAGCAATCTGCCTAGAACACTTATGAGGGAACGTACATAAGTATTTCCCAATGATTGAGTGGAAACTCCTGCCAGGGTCAACATCAAACAGCCCTGATAGCAGGTCACTTCGATAATCTCTTGTAGGTTACGCTTAGTGTGTTCGGTGGTGTTCCAAAAGGTCTACAGTTGTGGGGTGATCTCCAGCGACTCACCTAATCGTTGGTGTACTTCGGTATGTCAGTGAAAGCCCTTTAGGGGGCATCCGATTGGGAACGGCCTTGGTAAGGATTAGAGAAAGTCTTCACACTATGCTGTTGACGATCTCGAAATCCAAACTTGTAAGTGCCGGTATGTTTATTACTAACCATGTTTTATGCAGCTAAACATACCCAACTTACCATGTTCACCACCATCACTCAAAGTTCCACATGCTCATACCAACATCTACAAGGAGTCGTCAGAGCATTTCAACCATGAAGATCTACTCAACAAAGATGTATGGGCATGTTGGAAAGGCGTAATCACAACAAAGACAAAGAAGTCGACGATCGATGCAGATTGCTGAAAAGATGCAGATTCATCATCTCATGCTTACACTTCAACTTCATAACTCAAGATATCGTGATCAAAGAATGGGCTACGACTATGCTTCCTCAACTCTGATGCAGAAGATCATGATCCAGAAAAGTGTAAGCATGACATCACAAAGATAATCACTACATCACAAAGAGACACATACACTCAAAGATGACTTGAAGCTAAATATATGGATGAAGAACGAAGACCAATGTCAAAAGATCATCATATACATCAAGGAAGTTATCTTGAGTCATACATCTATGAAGAATCAATGACTACGAGCTACTAAAGAATCTACGAAGATCTCAATGCAAGAATTCTAGAATAAAGAACAAAAGGGTGACCTCTCTTAGGGGGAGATTGTTAGGAATACGATTTTTGGATAAGAAAGATTCGGTCACCCATAAGAAAGAGTCGGTCACCCCAGATATGATTAAGCATTGTTTAGCTCGTAGTAGTTACATTAGTTAGTTATACGTAGTTAGAATTAGATTAGTTCGCGGAAGAAGGACGGGTCTTTACCCACTGTATACCTGATCCGCAGCCCAAGTGGCACGCCCTAAGTGGCAAAACACCTTGTATATAAACCCCTCTCCATCCTTGGAGAGGATAAGCCTTCTCATAATCTCATTTTCTTTTCTTTTTTTTTTGGTTTTCTCTCTAAGGCTTCACTTCTTTCTCTCTCTACTTTCTCTCTCTAGAATTTCTTTCTTTCTTTCTTACCATTAACGAGCCAACCACAAGTATATTTGTGTTTGTGATGTTAACTAGTATCCTACAAAAATCATAAAAATGAAAGGTCAGTAAATATATAAACAGGTTGAAAAGCATCAAGCCCGGGAGCATTGGGTGATCTTATTACAAGTAGCATTGAAGAATTAGGAAATAGAGAGTCGTTATAATCAACCTTGCCATCTTCCTGATCAATTTCCATAAGCTTCACCGGCTCGCGTAAAAATTCGCAATCATCTGGATTAGCAGGTGAAACTGTGGTCTGCTTTTTGAAAATCAGATAATTGAAAGGTTACTAAATAAATAAATTGTAAGAACATCATCATATATACTTACAAACTAACCATTGGATCGTTATGATCAGAAGCTTTTGAGCATGAATGAGATTGATGTGGTGGTAATTGTGAGGTTAAGGTGTTGACATGAGATTGGTCGTCGGTTTCTTGAGAATGTTTTGCCTGTACATTAGACTTGTTGACAACAACCTCGGACTTTGATTTTAAATTCAAAAAACCCTCTAGCTTTTCAATTCTGCTTCTTATATCCTAAACCTCGGTGACCACCACGGGACTAAGAAGATAAAATTCTCGCTTCTCCATCAACGCTAATCTTCTTTTGCAATCATTAATCTCTTGGAAAAGGTCAGCCATTGAAAAATTTGATGCCACATTACTATTATTCGGTTCATTTACCCCATCAACACCATCAAAATGGTACCACATTGGATGCGTGAACAGCTTCCGCACCATCTCCATGTCCATGTAAAGAATCCTCGTCTTTTCTGTCATCAACTTGTCCTTCCTCGACTAACCCACTATCCGCACGTTCCCCACCATCTATGCTTTCACATTCCATACCATCTCCATTTTCAGATACCACGGCGTCACCGTCATGGCCATCTCGTTGTTCATCATCAACATTTCCATCTATCTGATCATCTACACCTCCCTCTGTTTGTCCCTGGCTAAAATTTGTATCTCGATCAAGCAATCTTTCGATAAAATTAACACTTGCAATAAACCATGGTTCCCTCATCTCCTGTAGTGTTGGAAATAGGTCGACGGTTGGATTTATCTCCTAATAAAGGGAAAAATTGGTAATAGTTTGATATCTGTTAAGGATATGTAGCCTAATAAAGAAACAATGTATTAAATAGAATTACCAATATGTGTGTTTTTTACCTGTCCAAATATAGTCGAATAATCTGACTTCCCAAACGTTGCAACCTTTGTCCAAGCAATACCACGTGGTATGACATTCAAGTTTTTTACCCACCAAATTGAGCTCTTGGGGAAAGTTTCCAATATCCATATCCTTACAACCAATGAAACAAATACACTTATGTTACAATTTGTAAAACAAATCAGTTGAAAATGAAAAACAGTATGAAATATACACAACTGTGAAAGTACAGAGCACATACTTTAACCTTAATAAACAACAAAGATAAACCATAGCAAAATCAACAAATCAAAACATAAAACCATACAAAGTAAAATATATAACATAATTATAATTTTACTAAACAAACTAAACCACACAGTATCGTATATACATAAGTCATTTTATCATGACAAGCCATTTCAACTGAAAACACAAGTAACATAAAACATAAACACATTAAGTAATAAAAAAACAAAAAACACCAACCTACATCTTTGAAGCAATATAACCAAATTTAGAACTCAACAAATTAAATGATAAAACTGGAAATTATTCTGACCTTGAAAGCCCAACAAAATCCATATAGATTGTATGTAGGTTGGTAGTATGGGTTGGTTTCAATCGCATTTAAATGATGTTGGCTGTGTTTAGGAACAACATGGACAGTCCTTGTATAAAATTTCTCCCACATGTATTCGCCCCAAGGAAATGCATTCCACTCATGAAAATGCTCCACCAAAGCCATTATATGGGTAGGGATAACATTCCTATCTTCACGACCCATAAATACTAACTCGCATGCAATTAACAGACACACTCTCACTGCATCATCATCACTTATACTTGACCACCTATCACCTCTAAGAAGTTTCAGAAGATCGATGCCCTTTACACTTTTTACAGCCATTGTTTTCTTCTCCGGAAACACACGATCACTAAAAGGGCTATCTTTTCGACCTTTGGGGGTCACTACTTTCCCAAATCGAAATCCGGTAATTAAACCAAATTCTTTCCGGCCAAACTGTAGATAATGATCCCCAATGTGGTATATAATTGGAAAATCAGGACACATAGTAGAGACAGAAACCTGATGTTGCAAAACATAATGCATCAAAAGGCTATCATTTGATGCATAGGGAAGATCCAACCAAGGACCAAAAACTGTACTTCTAAACAATGATTCACGATTTGGTTTGGACTGCAACTTACCTTTAATTTCTTTCAACAACTTAACCGATGACCTAATACTAATTTTCACATCATACAGCGGATTCAAATTAGCCATATAGAGAAATTAATATAAAGATATAGGTTCTTAAATGTTTAACAGTTACAATTAGGGTTTGATCTGGAAGCCGGAGAGGATGAATTTACTGTTTGCATTTTTAGGGTGGGATAGGGGTTCTTAAATGTTTAACAGTTACAATTAGGGTTTGATCTTTTCGACCTTTGGGGGTCACTACTTTCCCAAATCGAAATCCGGTAATTAAACCAAATTCTTTCCGGCCAAACTGTAGATAATGATCCCCAATGTGGTATATAATTGGAAAATCAGGACACATATTAGAGACAGAAACCTGATGTTGCAAAACATAATGCATCAAAAGGCTATCATTTGATGCATAGGGAAGATCCAACCAAGGACCAAAAACTGTACTTCTAAACAATGATTCCCGATTTGGTTTGGACTGCAACTTATCTTTCAACAACTTAACCGATGACCTAATACTAATTTTCACATCATACAACGGATTCAAATTAGCCATATAGAGAAATTGATATAAAGATAGGGGTTCTTACATGTTTAACAGTTACAATTAGGGTTTGATCTGGAAGCCGGAGATGATGAATTTACTGTTTGCATTTTCAGGGTGGGATAGGAATGGGTTGTGGGAAGGTGCGTGTTTTCTTAATGCGTATTTACCCAATTAATTAGTTGCCCAAAAAACAATTCTAGAAGTTGCCCAGCAATAATGTATAAGTTGCCCCAAAGTACATGTTGCCAGATGTCCTTTAATATTATTTTATTTAAAGTCACTGTTCACTAAATGACAAAAATAGCCAGTTGCCCAAGTACAGTTGCCCAGTGTATACAAGTGGTGTACTTGATTCACAATGTTTAAGGACACATGGCGCATTTATATTGAGTTGCCCAATCTTCAAAGTCACCCGATCCAGTTTGTGAAAGCAAAAAAAAAGTCTAAAAAGTGACCACACAAAAGTTGCCAGATCTAGTTTTGGAATTACCCCGGACACCAACTCCCGCATTGCTATGGTTCAACATATCGCCAATCGTATTCCTTCGATTTTATTCCAAGCAGAGCTTCCAACGACTTAATCATTCAAAGATCAAACAATAGCACTGCTATTTAGACTTTAAAAGAGCATATTATGAATGACAATTTAGCATTTCTAATTATCTAGTTGTAAAGTTTATACCACTTTTTATTGTACAAGAATATGTATATGCATGTAATTTCCTTCTTAATAGTTAGAGTATATATGGCGAAATGAGTTATAGCAATATGAGCATCACAACTTTTTTTTCCTTCTTACTCGCTTTTTGTGATTCCGAGGTGGTTAGAATCCTTTTGAGACTACGAGGAATGGATGGTATCCGTCTATAAACCATCAATAAGTAAGCGTCCCTGCAACGGGTTTTGAAATGCTGCATAACACTTGGGCTTCCTGCTTGGTCTTTCTAAGTTCTTGCGTAGCTAATCTTTAGGGAACAATATTAGCAGGAATAACGGATAGCCATACGTCAAGCAACCACCGGCAGTTGCAGGGGCTGAGATTGGCGCAAAAGCTTATATTATAAGTTGGAAGCTTGGGTTTATGATTTTTCCTGACTTTGTTTGGCTTATTAGTTAGAGTTAAAGCTTATTATTGTAAAAACACATAAAAATTCATTAAATTAAATTCACATACACAAGTTTTTGCGTGTTAATCCATTATATTTTAAAAGATATTTATGTAAATTTACTAACTACAAGCCCTTTCCCGCATAAGACCGTTTCAATTGGTATTGGTTTCTGAAAGCTTACAGCTTATAGAACCTTCCATAAGCTTGCGTGACAAGCAAAACTTATTTTATGTTAGCTAATTTTAAAAGCTCAAACCTTTATAATCCCTCATAAGCCTGCATCCAAACACAACTTTAAACTAAGAACAGACAGAGGATATGTTTGACGAAAGTGGCTGGAGCTAGAGTTGAAGCTGGAGCTTAAACTTATATCATAAGCTAAAAGCTTGAGTTTATATTTTTATTGAGATGTTTGGCGAATTAGCTAGATCGAGCTGTAGTTTATTATTGTAAAATAAAATAAAAATACTGCAAAATAACTTCACATATGTTTTAACTTTTTGCATGTTTATCCATTACTCTGTATTTTTTTAATGATAAAAAATTTAAGTAATTTGACAATAAATAAACTTTATTCATTTTTAAAAGCTGATTTCAACTGGCATGAACTTAAAGAAAGAAGCTTGTGTTGTATAAAAGGTTCTCTAAGCTTGCGCGATAAACAAAGTATATTATATAAGTTACTTTGTTTTAAAAGATTAAGCTCCTGTAAGCACCTATAAGCCTTCCCATGCACAGCCTGCTTAAGCATGATGATACATTAGAAAGAATCAATTATTTTCAAAAGACTTTGACGAGAATCTTTAGAGATAGAGATGTTCAACAACAGTGAATAAAGATAATAACGACTATCACAAAATGAACAATACTCCTAATTAAACAATTTGCAAGGCAAATCTAGACATGTTTTTATTCTTTTCGCATTTGATACTTTTGGTTTCTTTGCACCTGAGGCTGTGGAGCTCCTCAATAGAGTCCAACGAGTTATGTATAGCAATGTTATGACACTTAGATCTGCAAACGTAGTTTTTAAAAGATTGGCTTTACAATTCAAAAAGGGCTAGCTGCGCAGCTTGTTGCTCGCTTGCCTTGCACCTCTATGTAAATCGAAAGAATTAATATACAAATAAAGGATTCAAATATAGACATAAAAGCTCTTTTGTTGTCAGATTCCTTGACAAATAATTTTGTGAAGATAATTACAGAAATCTAAGAATCAGACATACACACAAAGTTGGCCCTTTCGTTTATGCAAACTGTAACCATTTTTACTGCCATGATCTCTGTATTATACTATATATGAAAATTTTCATAATCAAGTTGGATTGTAGATAGAAGCACTAGGCTTTTATTATAAGGTTAGTGATTCAATACCAATCCCCAAACTAAAAATCAATGTTATAAGTTATTTCATATAAGATGATACTACCATTTTCATTAGTTTCTTTCTTTAAAGGGCCATACAAAAGATGAACTTTACTACTATTTTCGAATTATGTTTTCTACTTTTATTTTAGATAAATTAATACTTAAAAGGCCCGCACTTGATGTTTATTAATTTAAGTCCAAATTTACATTGATTATTGAGTAGTAGCGTATGCAAGTAATGAATGAAATAAAATATGAACATACTAGCAAAAATGTCGTAAAAGGAGCATATTGTCTTAAACCAGATTGATTACTCGCGTAGTGTTAATTCGTGTGGGCACTTGTTTTATGTATATATGAGTGTGGAATAAATCAGAGTGAAGAAAGTTAATGGCTAAATTGTAATTAAGTATTTAAATGTTAATAGATTCTACAAAAGGTGTGAATTGACGGAAACACCATGACCTCGGGTGTCTTTTGGCACCAACCATTGTCCACCACACAAGGAATAGCTCCGACAACTCTCCTGGCCTAGTGAGGCACCAACTGGAGCGAGCAAGAGCCGAAACATGAACCATTGACCTTTTATCCACAAAATCTCTACATTGAGCCCATAAGTTTTTCGGAGGTGGGTACCAACTGAGCCAAAGCCCTTTGGTTAAATGTTTAATAGATTGCATTGCCTTTTCTAAGTAGATGTATTTTAGTCTAATAACATTACCTTTTTTTTTTTTTTTTTTTTTTTTTTTTAATGTTTTTAAGTTTTAAACAAACGTGTTTTCTCTTTATGTGTAGCTGTTGTAAAATTAAAATTGAAACCTCACACTGTAATAAACTACAACTACGTTCAAAGTGTAATTTCATATGATTTACGTTAAGCCAGGTGTAATAGAAGAAGGATGTAAAAATAATTTTGATTAGATCTCTTGGTTGAATTGTCCTGGATCCTTATCTTTGTAGTCTTCTAGCGTCTTGCTAGCCTTTTATAAATTTTGCCGTTAAAAAAAATAGAGGAAGGATGACGCGTCTTACCTCCTACCATGGTCCTCGCTAAAAAACCTCCCTCAAGCACCCGTTTCAAATGAGTTTAGTTTTCTGGATGAATCAGTCTTAGTCAAGACCGAATTGTGATGTTAATTTGGTTGTGGGTATATGCATGTGTGAGTATATTGTGAGTATATTTATGTTTAAGTGGGTATGTCAGAGCGGTGCAGTTGATGGTGTTATTGCACCTGTTTAGTTTGCACCTGTTTAGTGGTGATGTTGGTGGATGGAATGAAAAAATACGTGACACTGAGTCTCTAGTTGTCATGTTGCTTATTGTTACACACACCATGATGCTCGGCAACTTTTCTAGCTAATTAACAGTTATAAATTTTCGTTGAATTATCAGTAGTACCAAATCAAATTCTTTTTCTAGCTTTTGTTATAAATAAGGTCGAAGTAGGTTAATTTTAATAGTAGCAAAACAAGGATAGACACTGGCCTAAAATCGTAAAAGCAACTCCATTCAAATATCTTCTTATCCTCAATGACCCTGGCCCTGGGGTATTATGTTGGGCATTCAAATATTTATCATATAATATTTTAGTAATGATACAACCACTAGTCCACTATGGCAAATATGTTATTTTAAACCTAAATCAGAGGATGATATATCTTGTGATGTTTAATCCATTGGAAAGTATGCTACTCAGTGACTTCAACAATTTAAGAGTGTAAATTTCAAACTTAAAGAGCTGTAAGTCATAGCTAGAAAACATAATTATTTCTAATAGTCATATGTTGGGTAACTTAGGGTTCAGGGTTTCCCAGATCAGGGTAAAGATAATCAATTAGGTATCAGATATTCACTTGAAATCGTGTTATCACTTTCTAATAGAAACTATTCGACCCTATGCATGGGTTACACGAATATCTCTATGGGATAAGACCAAGTGATATTCTTGTTAACCACATGGGGTGACCCAGTGGTTTGGATTTGGTCTCCTAAGTGGTTAATGTCCCTGGAGGTCCCAAGTTCAAACCTTGGGGAGAAAATTAATCCCCATGTGGCCACGGAGGTTCACCTGCGATGATTTCGGGCTATCCAAAAAGGGTAGTCGCCCTGGGATTAGTCGGCTCGCAATGTCGAGTCGGAACCCAGGTTAAAAACAATGATGTTCTTGTTTTAGGCACAAAGCAAGAACCAAATCGTATTCAAGTGTTTAGGGTTAGTGTTGTTAATCGTATCCATGCAGATGTGTTATGACCTCTATTTATAATAGAGTTTACTCAAACACTAGCCCATGTAATTATGTATAATTAACAACCCATTAATTATATCATAATACTTTCCATAATAGTAGGAATTAGTGGTAAAAAACGAGCAGCAGAATAAACTGATGCCAGCAGCAGAATCACACAAGCAGCAGAATCCCACTAGCAGTAGAATCCACTGTCAGCAGAATCCACTAGCAGCATATTCATACTAACAGCAGAATCAATACTAGCAGCCGAAACAAATTCACACTAGCATAACCACTATTGAGTCAGGGGATTCAATGACCAAATGGGTGTACACTCCGTACCTCCAAACCCATTACCAGGTGTGAATTAATCCCTCAAGTGCACTAAATTTTCCAACAATCCTCCCCAAATTTAGTTCACTTCCTTTGCATGAAATAATAAACATTAAACAAAACAAGTGCATAAATGAAAATATCTTAAAGATTGAATTTCCATCTTAGTACATATACATTCAAATATTTGAGAATCAGGGTGTTCTAAGAATTGAACCCTTCAACCCATTTGAATACCTGAAGATAAATACACACAATTTTTCAAACACTTAAATACTCCTGACACTATACAAGCCATGTGTCCATATCCAATTCATAAATGTTGTAAAAGCTAAAAATCCAAAGCTTCCTGAAGCGGCAAAACTTCAACATTTACATAGGTGGTTCCTCTTTATTCATGCTCCTGCTTAGCACTTTTTCAAAGAAATTAACCATTGAGAAGTAAAGACTTCATCCTCCTTATCAGCAGGTTCTGAGCACAACCTTGGGATGTAATATAAAACATGTGCTCCAGTCCACTAAATGTTCAGCTTTCCACATTGAACTCAGCTCCCAAATTTCCTCAGGAGGGATTTGGGTGTCTTAGTATTCGGTGACTAAGTTGGACTTCAAACCCATCCCTTTAGCAGACTTCAAAACCAAGTCTCTAGCCAAACCCTTCGTCAAGTGATCAACTAAGTTTTGTTGAGATCTAACAAACTCTATAGGTACCACCCCATTCATGATAAGCTCACGAATCATGCTATGCCTGACACCTAAGTGTCTAGACTTCCCATTGTACATCTGGCTATAAGCATTTGCCAATGTAATAGCACTATCACAACGGATAGAAATAGGTTCTATAGGTTTAGGCCACAATGGAATCTCAAGAAGCAAGTTTCTCAACCATTCAACTTCTTTTCCAGCAGCTGCTAAAGCCACAAATTCAGATTCCATGGTTGAACCGGTGATGCAAGTTTGCTTCTTGGATGCCCAAGAAATTGCACCTCCACCAAGTAGGAATACCCAGCCACTAGTAGACGAATTTCCTTCAGTGTTACTGATCCAACTTGCATCAGTGTATCCTTCCAATACTGAAGGATAACCAGTATATGAGAGACTATAATCCATAGTTCTCTTCAAATACTTCAGTACCCTCTGAATTGCTTGCCAGTGATGAGCACTAGGATTACTAGTAAATCTGCTCAGTTTACCCACAGCAAAAGCAATATCATGCCTTGTACAAGTCATGACATACATCAAGCAGCCAATCACCCTAGAATACTCAAGTTGAGATACAGCTTTGCTAGTATTAGGCATTAGCTTCTCACTTGTATCCATAGGAGTACTCACAGGAGTACAATCAAAGCAATTAAATTTCCTCAATACCTTCTCAATGTAATGAGATTGTGACATAGAAATTCTTTTACTTTCATGTTTAATCCTTATACCAAGGATAACATCTGCCTCCCCCATATCCTTCATGGAGAACTTTGATGAAAAAAATTCCTTTGTCAAGTTGACTTGATTTTGGTCAGTGCCAAAGATCAACATGTCATCAACATATAGACAAATGATGACTCCTTTACCAGATTCATCAAATTTGCTATACACACATTTGTCAGCCTGGTTAAGTATATAACCACTAGACAAAACCACTTCATCAAATTTTTGATGCCATTGTTTAGGTGACTGTTTTAGTCCATAAAGAGACTTAATCAGTTTACACACCTTTTTTCCATTGCCAGGCATGATGAAGCCTTGAGTTTGGTTCATGTGAACCTCCTCATCTAAATCACCATTCAAGAAAGCTGTCTTCACATCCATCTGATAAATAATCAGATTGTGAATTGATGCCAAAGCAATCATCAATCTTATGGTACTGATACATGCCACAGGGGCATAAGTATTAAAGTAGTCTATTCCTGACTTTTGTTTAAAGCCCTAAATAACTAGTCTAGCCTTGAACTTTTCAATAGTTCCATCTACCTTCCTTTTCCTTTTGAAAATCTATTTGCAACCTAGAGGTTTGCAACCAGGAGGTAGATCAACCAACACCCAAGTGTTGTTGCCCATGATGGAATTAATTTCATCATTAATTGCTTCTTTCCAGAAAGCAACATCCTGGGACTTCATTGCTTCTTCAAATATTTTGGGATCATCCTCAACAATGAAGCAATAGGAGTATTGCTCAGAGACCTCATCCCTTGTTCCTTCAATCAAATATAATTGAAACTCAGGTCCAAATGACTTTGGAGTCCTAACCCTTTTGCTTCTTCTGAGCTCAGGTTCAGGTTGTTGTTCCACAACCTCATCAGGGACCTCATCAGATACCTCTGAAACACCAGTGTCATTGGTTCCATTGGAATTCTTTGATTTGGTCTAGGGACTAATGAGAATCTATTCTCATCAAAGAGTGCATCACTTGATTCAATTACTGAGTTAATTGAAACAGACTCATTAGGTTCAATAACATAAAACCTATATGCCTTGGAATGCTCAGCATATCCAACAAAGATGCATTCAATACCTCTTTCACCCAAAGTTTTCTGCTTTGGATCAGGGAGTCTTACAACAGCCCTACAACCCCAAACCCTGAGAAAGTTCAGATTGGGTTTTCTTTTATTCCAGAGTTCATAAGGGGTTATCTTGTTCCTTTTATTAGAAACCCTATTTAATAAATAGCAAGCTGTTAACATAGCTTCACCCCAGAACCCTTGACTCAGCCCTGAATATGACAACATGGAATAAATCATCTCCTTCAGCACTCTGTTTTTCTTTCAAAAATACCATTTTGCTGAGGAGTATAGGGAGCAGTCGTTTCATGGATTATACCAACAGACTGAAAATACAGATTATCCATGTATTCACCTTCCCTATCAGTCCTGAATCTTTTGATTAGAGACCCTTGTTGCAATTCAACTTCAGTTTTAAATACTTTAAATTTATCTAATGCTTCATCCTTAGTATGCAACAAATAAACATAACAAAACCTAGAAGCATCATCAATAAATGTCACAAAGTATTTCTTGTTCCCTAAAGAGGGAGTAGCATGTAAATCACATAGATCACTATGAATCAGTTCCAATAGTTTAGTTTCACGTTTTACACTTTGAAAAGGTTTCTTAGTTATTTTATTCATCATACAAGTTTTACACTTTTCATTGTCCATGTCAAATGCTAGAATTAACCCATCCTTAGACATATCTTGCATCCTTTTAAAGTGTACATGGCCAAGTCTAGCATGCCATAAGTTTGAATCATATAGTTTAGAAGTTGACATAAAAGCAAAATCAGCAATATCATGAACAATATTAAGCCTAAACATTTGATTACATAAATAACTAAAACCAATAAACACGCCATGTTTAGATAAAACAAAAACTTATCAGATTCAATAACTTGTTTGTAACCACAATTATTCAAAACACTACTAGAAACCAAATTCTTTCTAATATCAGGAACATGTAAAACATTAAACAAAGAAACAATCTTTCCAGAACTAAACTTCAAATCCACACATCTTTTTCCATGCACCAAGGCAGTTGACTCATTTCCCATATGAAGAATAGAACCATCATTCATTGACTCATAGGTCTTGAACCAGCTTCTATCTTTACACACATGAATTGTTGCTCCAGAGTCAACCCACCATACAACATCATCATCCTGCACAAAGTATACATCAGATATATATGTAACATAATAAATCTCAAAAGACATATTAAATATATTCTGACCTTTTAGAGAATTGGTATTACCATTCCCTGATCCACTTGTGCCATATCCATTGACTTTATTGCCAATCTTACCACCTTTACAATCTTTCTTGAAGTGTCCAGTTTTACCACACTTCCAACAAGTCACTTTTGGTTTCTTGTTAAGATTATATTTGGTGTTATCATGATGCTTACGCTTGCCCTTGTTGTCATTGTACCTGGAGGAGTTGTTATGCTCCACCATATTGACAACTGATGGACCAGTAGCATTGCTACTCGTTGGCTTGTCAATGTCTTGTGCTTTGAGTAATTCCTCAATGTGCAAGTGATTGCCCAACTCAACAAGAGTTAATTCCTCCTTCTTATGCTTAAGCATATGCTTGAAATCTTTCCAAGAAGGAGGTAATTTATTAATGATACAAGAGACTGAAATAGCCTCATCCATGTTCATCTTATGTTGTGTGAATCGACCAAGTATACTAATAAGTTCATTGTATTGTTCCATGACAGGTCTAGAATCGACCATTTTGTAATTGTTAAAATTACTTACAAGGAACTTCTTACTTGATGCATCCTCAGCCATATATTTGGCTTCCAAGAAATCCCATAGTTCTTGAGAAGATTCAACATTCTGATAAATATCAAATAGAGAATCAGACATACCATTGAGGATTAAACCTCTGCAGACATAATCAGCATTCTCCCATTTGCTGCTTGCCCTCATCTGTTCCATAGTAGCATCATCCCCATAATCTTCAGGAATTGCAGTCGTCAGAACATAAACCACATTCATACTTGACAACAAGAAGTGCATCTTCTTTTGCCATCTTTTGAAATCAACACCTTCTAACTTTTCCAACTTGGAAAAGTTAGCATCCATTTGTCTCATAGCAGCAGCCATTGACTATCACTAAATAGTTTCTATTGAATGTTGGGTAACTTAGGGTTTAGGGTTTCCCAGATCAGGGTAAAGATAATCAATTAGGTACCGGATATTCACTTGAAATCGTGTTATCACTCTCCAATAGAAACTATTCGACCCTATGCCTGGGTTACACGAATATCTCTATGGGATAAGACCAAGTGATTTTCTTGTTTTAGGCACAAAGCAAGAACCAAATCGTATTCAAGTGTTTAGGGTTAGTGTTGTTAATCGTATCCATGCAGATGTGTTATAACCTCTATTTATAATAGAGTTTACTCAAAACCTAACCCATGGAATTATGTATAATTAACGGCCCGCTAATTATATCATAATACTTTCCATAATAGTAGGAATCAATGGTTAAAAACGAGCAGCAGAATCACACTAGCAGCAGAATCCACTAGCAGCAGAATCCACTGTCATCAGAATCCACTAGCAGCAGATTCTTTTAACAGCAGAATTAATACCAGCAGCAGAATCAGATCAGCAGAAACAGATTCACACTAGCATAACCACTATTGAGTCAGGGGATTCAGTGACCAAATGGGTGTACACTCCGTACCTCCAAACCCATTACCAGGTGTGAATTAATCCCTCAAGTGCACTAAATTTTTCCAACATCATATTTAACCAACTTTCAGCTAAAAAAAACTTATCATTTTTAGAGACATTTTTAGTTTTATGTGATCCACAACCATGTTTAGATTGTCAAAACAATTTAACGGATGGAGGTTTCCGTATTCAAGTTACATGAGGAAGATGAGCATTTGATTCAAATGTATGCGACTTAATCAGAGTATTTTTGTGACCGTTTCTGAACACTTTCATAGGCCACCCTTAAAATATTTACCTAACGATGTTCGAACCTAAAAATCTTGTGAAGAATTTAAAGTATTTAACCACTAAGTCAAGGTGGTGTGAATCTATCTTTGTTTTATTCAAACAATGTTAGAATAACACATAAGTCAAGGTGGTGTCTTTTATCACTTTGTGGATTTTGGCATTCTTCTTAAACTATCTAGGTTCCCTATCTTAAGAAGAGTGGAAGACGTAATGCACTAAGTAAGATCATGAAATCTATTATTAATTCAGTCATTTGTTGAAAACATCCTTTTTCTATTCAATTAATAAATGGTAATAGAAGATAACAAAGTTGAGCACAGCATCCCCACCACTATTGTATGTTTATGCATTTTTATCTAATACACTTTTGATATTTTTTTATGCATTTCTATCTATACAGTTGTAAACTATGTTTGTGCCTTCATTTTATGTACACACTTGACGTACTTTTCTTTGTACAATTTGCTAATTAATGCTTCTCTTTCCAAGCAATTTGAAAAGGTTAATTCTTCATATGGATCAGTAGCCCAAGGAGTTTATACTTTTTAGACCAGAATCTTTTAATTTCTCAAATTGCCCTGGGCTACCTTTGGACCTGGTCTACCTTTGTTTAAACTTAGACACATGTCCTATTTTGTCATATTATGTTTTGTTATAATAGACATATATGCCCTCTTCTTAAAATTGAGCTACACCATAATAGGAGAGCAGTAGTATCAAAGCAGTAGGGCTACCCACTTCACCCTGGGCTACCTTGGTATTGGGCTACTCATATATATATAGCAGCAGCATTATAAATTAAATAGCAGCAGCATTATAAATTAAATAGCAGCAGCAGGTATAGCAGCAGTATCAAAATAGCCCACTTCGGTCATGTTTGGCAACACCTTTTTGGAAGCGTTTAAAAGCGGTAAGCGACAAGCGTTCCAGTCTTAACGCTTGTTTGGCAACACTGCTGCTAGCGTTTAACAACACCTCAAAAGCTTGCAATCTTAATGCTTCTTAAAGAAGCTTTCTAATATACCGCTAGCGTTTTACTTTTAATATTACCAATTTACCCTTAAAAAATAACATTCATTCATAAGTATATGCCCTTTTACGTAATTTTACATTTTATAATTACAACTACAGCTACGTTACCAAACACGTTTTTTAAACAAGCAACTAATGCTTACTGCTACTGCTTACTGCTACTGCTTATTGCTTATTGCTACTGCATACTGCTACCTGTCGCCAAACATAGCCTTCATCTTCTCCGGCCAACACCACCACCAATCCAACCCAAATTCCGGCGACCCCAACCTAGATTCCGGCGACCCCAAAACATTATATATTAAAAAATCACTCATATAATCACAAAATAAACTACATCAATTGTGAACAACAAACAAACAAAACACAAAAAAACAAAACACAAACAACAAACATTAAATAGATCTGAGTAAAATGAATCCATATATTGTAGATATAAAAACGTCTTGGAAGCATGCAAGAAATTTGCAAGATTCTCATCCATATCATCTCTGTCTCAAAGATTACTTGTGTCCATGCTTAATGATACGGCGTTTGTTGGAGAGTTCATCAAGATCAATAGAGAAAGGGTTGAAAGAACATGCAATCTCTTTGCGGACGGTTTGAAAAATATAGGAATCCAGTGCATGAAAAGCAGTCAAGGGTTCTATTGCTGGGCTGATATGAGTAGATATATACGTCCCTATAGTGAAAAAGGCGAGCTTGAATTATGGGAAAAGTTCTTAAATGTGGCAAAAATCAACGCTACTCCTGGATCTTGTTGCCATTGTATAGAACCAGGATGGTTCAGGTTTTGTTATACAAATCTGAACGAAAATGAGATACATCTCGTTATGGAACGGATCAAGAAAGTTTTGTGAAATCAGAAATATTCACCAAAATTGTTAAATGGGTCATAAAGAGGAAAGAAAAGAACCATGGTTATCATCTCTGCTCATACTCTGGTACATAACCTTGTGAAGCATATTCCACCCTCAGATTGTATTATATATGATTATTCTTTGGAAATTTTTGTTTTCCCATTTGTTTTGTAGGTAAGAAATTCATTTATAAATGTTTTTGTTCATGGGTTTGAATGTGTAAAGTGTGAATTCATATAATAAAAGCAGTGCTTCATGTATTCTTTTGCTAAGTTACTTGGTATAAGTCATTATAGTTTCAGAATTAAGGGTCACAAAGTGTTCATGCAAACTGTTTTATGAACCACACAATCATTAATAAATTAGGGGGTGTTTGTGTTAGTTTACTTTATGAGCTTATCAAATCGATCGAGCTCATAGCTGGCATAAGCTCAAGCAGATAAGCTCGATCATAAGCCATAACAGTCATTAACAGATGAGCTTATGAGTTATCAAAATTTCAATAAACTTACAAGCACATTAAATAAGCTAAGAAAAACACCCCCTAAGTTAATTTGCTCTTCAATTAACTCTTACGGAGCATTAAACTAGGCAACACAGAATCATACCATAGGTTGGATAGTTCCAAACCGACAAACTATTTTAGGATTGTTAAATCAGCTATCAACAACTGTGCATAAATCATTGGTGGAATCGAGTACAGTAAAACCTCTATAAATTAATAGTATTGGGACCGGGATATTTTATTAATTTAGCGAGATATTATTATATCGATAAATTAATAATTTATTAATTTAAAGAGGTTTTACATACGACATTTAAATTTTCAAGTGTAATATACTAGATACAATGTATACTCGTTAAAGATGAAAAATAAATTTGAAAAACAAGTTTCAATTAAAATTTTATGAATTCATATTCACACTTTATGAAAATAAAATTAACACTTTTTGTTGCAATACGAGAAGACAACACATAAACACTTTAGTGCAATACGGAGATTTTAAGATAAACTCAATATAGATTTGAAGTTCAACAAAAAATAACAAGTGATAATGAGTTTATTTTTTACTAGGATTTTGAAATGTATTTCTCACACACACGCATATATAAATATATTTCAAATTTTTAGTAATTATTAATTTATAGTTTCGTTGGGACTTATATATATATAATGGGGTTTCAAAAAAAATATTATCTTATTATTTTATTGATTGGGGTCCAAATTTGTACTGGTCCCAAGTTGGGACTGGACAAATTATTAATTTTATCGAGGTTATTAATTTATCGAGTATTAATTTATAGATGTTTTACTGTATGTGAAAATGTAGAGGGGTGCGTTTCCTTTTTAAAAACTTAAATTTCTTGTATCAAATAATCAATCAATAGTGATAGCAATATGATAAGGACAATAATAATTCTACAACAATAATAATAGGGAGGTTGAAAGAAAACTTATCAACACAATGCAAGTATAAATGCAAGACAATAAGCAAAAGAGAGAGCAAATCGGACACCATGATTTATACTGGTTCAACACGAAACTTCTCTTCGTCCTACTCCACTACTCGAGTGGCCTACTCGAGAGTTTCTTCGCTAGTTCAACAAGCTCCCTTCTCGGGGGAGAAAACCTTACAACGTCACATACAAGTTTACGGATACTAAGCTAGATATCAAGTTCTTCTTCGGGTACAACCAAACTCGTTGTGTTTTATGTCCCAAACACAACAAATTAACCTATAACCCTAGTGTTCTGAGGCCTAAACACCACAAACCTATAACCTTTGTGTTTTAAGGCCTAAACACAAACCTATCTAACCTCTAGTTTGGAATATAATTGGAGCTTATGAGTCTAATGGATTTGAATAACTAGCCTAGACATCAAGAACTCTAAGCTTGATATGGTTCATCTTCTCTTGATAAGAAGCTTTCAATGAATGAAGATGACATGTGGTGTGGTTAGTGCCGTCTCTGAGTTTATGAAGGCCCTATGCAAATTTCAATTTAATAACAAAAACGGAGCCTAAAATAGAAAGTAAATAATTTTCTAAAAAGATAAAATGAGAAATAATCATTTTCAAAGTGCTTCGGCTAGCATTTTCAATGCAACTTTTTAAATCAAATACTTGTAGTCACTTATATAGAATATAAATACATATCATATAAAAATTTTGAGACCCCTACAATTTAGAGCCCTGTGCGACAGCACACCTTGCACACCCTCATATACGGCTCTGTGTGGTGGATCCTCACATGTTAATATGCTTTTAACAAATGAGAGTTAGAAGCATTATGATCGTGTGTTAGTGAGAGTTTCGAAGACTTGAGAATGCCTAAGGCTAGCCACTAAGGGCCGGATTGAATTCGGTTGCCTTCATGCACGACCGAATTTGAATTCGGTCATCCCCTTTGTGGGTGAATCGGTCGATGGATCTCGGTGGAAGCAAATTTGTGAAATCGGTTGTTGTGATGACNTTTTACACTATACATTTTCATTACAAACTAGAAAAATACTTAACACTTAAACACAAACTTAATATTAATACTTAAACATTTAAACACAAATTAAACCTAAAACACGAACTACAACAAACATTAAACATAAACTACGATAATTAAACATAAAACTACGAATTAGTAAAACGAATCATCCGAGACCCAGCCCTCGTCACTCCGTTTTATTAATAAAATTTGTGTTTGTGTTAAAAATGGTTTTTTTTTATTTAAAAAAAATTAATAATAATGATGATGAAATATGGGTCACGACTGTGGGGAGAGAGGTGAAAATGGGTTGAAGAGAGAGAAAGCTGAAGTGGCAGCCGGAATGATGATGCAAATTGGGTCACGGCTGTGTCCAACCTTAGTTTTGTGGGAATTAACACAAATGATGACTTGTATTTCGCTAATCTTATGATAAAAATGACAATTTCAATTATACTTAGATCTTTGAGTTTTAAGTTTTATCCTGAAAAGAAAAATAAAAATAGTCAAGAGTTTTATGATGGAATAGTCATAGATATATTTGCGCACATATACACTTACATATATTCTTGTCGGATGTATTTTCATGAGCGGTCTCTCAACTTTCGGGTAAGGCTATGACTGTGTACTTGCTGCCTTTTTCATATGCCGCTCGACATGATCTAGTATCGCTGTTGTGTTGAACATAGAGAATTCATTAGGAACTTCCTGTGGAGCAGCAGAGAAAAATTAGTATGCTTAGTTAAGCAAAAGTCTTGGGGCAATTCTTTCAAGCTTTTTCGCCTTGTTGATATTTAAGCTCTTTTAGATTATGAACCTGTTTTTAAGGATATTTACTCAACATATGTAGTGATAGCTATAATTCTTTTGCACCTAATTTATGTAGGTTTTATATACCTAAATGTTTGGGTATTATTGGTCACGTTCCCTTGACCCTTTCTTAGATTTGGCATAGCTTTAATCTTGATGTTTGTTTCTACATACTTTTCTGTCCAAAAGTAAATAAATGTTTGTCAACGTTTGGCAAATGCAATCAAAGTTTCGCTCTAAAGCTACTTTGTTTATATTGTTTTTTTTAACAATCTAATAGTGTATTAGACAGTCACCATTCCTCTTTGTTTAACTATGGTTATCTACTTCAAGTGTTTTCTGTTGCATGCCACCATGTCTACTTTTTCTTTTCAAAGAAAACCTTTGCTTCTTAATGAAAGTAAAAGTACATCATTACAAGATGCCCATACTTTTAGCAAAAGAAATACAAAATACAAAGCTGTGATACCTATTTTTAGAAGAAAAAAACATATTGTAGTAAGTCATTACAAGATGCTCTTAGCATTACTGTTCCATCATACATGCTAAAGAGCCCAATTCAAATTCTTTATATTATCAGAATACCTTTTGAACTCTATAAATAACACGGAATACGACTTTTAAGAAATAAATTCTAAATCCTTGCAATTATAATTAGGTCCCAACAACAATATTGAAATACTTACCATAAAAGGTAAGAGACACTTGAACCAATTACCTTATATGTTCATAAACAAACACCACCCATGCAGCCATTCATTTGTCACATTACCTTACCAAAGTCAGAAAATAAATGATCATTAGCCCTATTAAATTATACAAAACCCCGATTTCATAATCAGACTTTTCTTTCTCCACTTTAGCACTAGTTTGAAAAAGATCATCTTTACCGTGTAGTTAATTCCGACTCGGACAATGATGCTCACCAAACTTTAGCATTTGTAATAAATTATAACTTCAAACACAGATGTCGAAGCAACTCTAAGGGTGTGTTTGTTTCATTAAGATGTTTTGGGTCTGAATCTGAATACCGCATCTTACTAGTAAGAGGTGGTCATAGTGTCTAAATTTGAATGAAATAATGTTGTTTGTTTTTGTATAATTGTCTGAATGATTAAACCATCGCAATACAATTAGAAGTGTAGCTTGAAAAAGATCATCAAAAACTTTTCTTTTTCTTGAAAGCAAAAAAGATGCAACGCGAAATCTTCCCAATGATCTACCCAAGCATAAGAAATAATTCACCACAAGATATTTCTTTGCTTAAGAACGCTTATCTTTGAATACGAAATAATGCATACGCTCATACTAATAAACAAGTTTAATCTTAAAAGTAAAAGATTGATGGTGAAATAATGAGAGCTAGAAAATGAATATATAAAATTAATTATTTCACATCTATCAAGGAACGACCTTCATTTCTCTTTTATTTACGTAAACAAAACCATTTTCAAGCTACTAGGCTCCACTTTTCATGGATTTATATTTTTATCTATATTCTTACACACTCATTTTGCTCATCTTCTCCATTCATACAAACCTTAAAACCAGGTTTCCAGAAGAAAACTTCATCTCAAACTATGAAATGAAATCAACAAAATATCTATTCGTGGTTTGGAGGTGGTAAAGGTTTTGTAACATTAAGAGGCAGTAAGACCAAACCCACAGCTCTTACTCAGTAAGAGGATTCACATCTGACCGGGTCTGACTCATAAAAAAAACAAACAACCTGGACGTACCAAACACACCCTAAACCTTATGTACCAAAATCAATACCATCAATTAGATGTAACTACAACAAACAACAATAACACCAACAACAATATACAACCCGCCCGAGCGAGGTTCAATAGACAGTGAGTATAATATAGCCTGCAACAAAAGCCATAATTAATATTGTTTTCTCTCTTATATCTTTTGCTGACAATTTACCCCTTAACTAATTAATTAATTTATTATTTAGAAGTTTGTAATAATGATTTTAGTCAAGGGTAATATGGTAAACTCGATCAAACGTCAATATCTATATTTAATAGTGTACAATTAAATTGAAATATCTCAAAATGAAAACACGGAGTATTAATTTGAGACATAATGAGTAGTTGTCACTTGTGACAATTGCGTGGTTTGCATGTACCTGATTTGGTTGTACTAAAAACGTGTGTGGTTTCACAAAGATTACTCACCCAAACAAAAAAATAAAGCCAAAAAAAAAACCGACAAAGCCTTTTAACTAATAAGGAATTTCTTGAATGTGTATCGATTATCATTAGCAATATATAGAAGTTACATAGGTTTCATACATGAGATTGTGCTGAGCCTTACAATGCATACAATTGGCTTGACACTTATACAAGATCAATACAAATCAATATATACAATGGTTATTACTCCCCCGCAGTTTGAGCGGGAGGCTCGCGGACGCTCAAACTAGATCAACAATCAGCAAACAAAGCTTAAGGTAGGCCCTTAGTAAAGATGTTTGCGTACTGAAACCGAGATGGTACATGAAGAACACGTACGTCGGTTGAAACTTTCTCCAGAACAAAGTGATATTTATCTCGATGTGCTTCGTATGCTCGCCTTGCACGGGATTAGCTGATTGTCACAGAAGACCAGAATGGTAGTAAAAAGTGGAGCATGAAGCTCACGAAGAAGATTGTGAATCCATGATATCTCTGCTATAGTATTAGCAACCCCTGGTATTTAGCCTCAATACTATATTGGGACAACGTATCTTGACGTTTGGAACACCACGTAAGAAGGTTGTCACCTAGAAATAGAAAATAGCGAGAGGTAGTGATGACATCAAATAATCCTAATATTTAAGTGTCAATTTTCCCCTATTACGCTCATGTATTATACTTATTATATGGATATATACTTTGATTTCTTTATATTTTGTATCCAGGTTACAAGTGAGCATAGGAGCTAAAGAGACGAGGAAAATGGAAAGAATGTACAAAGATAAACAAATCCAAGTATGCTGGAAGAAGCTACGGCGTAACATCATCTCTCAATTACGCCGTATTAAGGAATTCAACTAAGAAGACCAAAGTCAACGCGGACCAAGAGTTACGGCGTAACCAAATCTATGGTTTACGCCATAACATATTCAAGTCTTAATGAATCCTCAGATTGGAAGACTACGCCGTAACATTACTCTGGAATTACGGCGTAGCAAAGTGTACGAGCGTAGTCCAAGCTCATTACTTAACTTACGGCGTAACTCTACTTTGGGACTACGGCGTAACGACGACTACGAGAGTAATCTTAGATCCGAGAAATTATCTACGGCGTAACGCATATGAAGACTATGACGTAAAAGAAACCCTAATATTAGAGTTACGGCGTAACGTTTCATCAACTACGCCGTAACCATCAGATCTGGATAAGATTACACTAGCTACGGCGTAACATATTTCTCAGTTACGTCGTAGCTCTGATCGGGCCTATACATACAACACTAATTTCTGCATTTGATATACAACTTTCTCACACACAAAGTCAGAGATTGATGGGAGCTTTTAGGAGGCCCTTCTACAGCAGCATACAGAGCCTTTTCAAGGGAGAAATCACGCTACATTCCATAAGTTTTAGCATTTCATATTCACTTTTACATTTCGAATTAATGTCTTGTATGAACATCATTTCGAGTGTTCAATTCAATATGATCGTCTAAGCACCTCTGGTGCTAGCCTAATTCTGATTCCTTTATTGCTTTAGTTATGTTTTCGTACTTTTCTTAATGCTTTTACGTGTGTGCCTACTCAATTTATCTTATGAACCTCTAGTTTCGGTAGTATTATAAGCTTGCCTGTATCGGTTACGCTAGATGTGATTGACTTGATACCTGATGCGCGGGATTGCGACCACGAACTAGGGTTTTACTTCTCAAGGGATCTTGAGAAGCTTGCAATCCAAACCAGGCAGTGTACCTGACCGATGTAGTATAGTGTAGTGGCAAGTACCGGGGGATTGATCGTTCTCTGCGGGAATAGTGTTGTTAGGATTGAAAAGCTACTCTAATAGATCTAGGGGTGAGGGAAGATTCTTTTTGTATTTTATTATTTTTAGGAAAGCAAGTAAAAATCTCGGGTTTGAAAGAGTGGGCGGAATTAGTTGCTAGTCAACTAACCCAAATAACTACTAATGCAAATAAAATAAATTAACAAGAAAATAAATATTTGTGAAAACTATATGGAGAGAAGTGTGTTTACTTAGATTACCTTACTCCCTAACTATCTTTTACCGATTGATTAGTGTGTATTAATTGCGTGGATGACGGATTGTATTCCTTAATAACGGTCGTGGGGGTATGTACAGACTTCCCCAACTCTATAAGCTCCTACTTCACTCCTATATCGAGCCGGCTAAGAAGCTCCTAACATGGGATCACTAGAATTCACTCATGCATTAAATACAATCAAATAACCTTAGTACACCTTGGTTCATGTTTCTTAAGACGTTCAAGCATGTTACCAATCGGAAGTCTGCCAATTTTCTTAAGCCTAATATCGATAAACATTCATCCAATACAATCAATAACACACCATTCAATCAATAATCAATAGTTAGGTTTCATTAGATCTAAGCAAACACAAGGAAAACCTAGCCTAGCATGTTAAACAAAGGACAAGAACAAGATAGAATCAGACAACACATAGACATATTGAATGATTAATTGATTACTTATCTTCAATGTAACATGGAAGATCTCAAGGTAAAAAACCTTGAAAAAGCTGATAAAATTCGTCTAGGGTTTCTCCCTAAAAAGTTCCACACTAATGACTAAAAATTATGAGAATATATATAGAAAAATAGATCTGACGGCGTCACGTTATAGCCTTGACGCCGTCACCTCGCCGTGCTTAGGGTTTCTTGATGGCCTTCTTGACGCCGTCCCCCTTTAATCCGTTCTGGCATATCAAGACTTGACGGCGTCACATCCAAGCTTGACGCCGTCAAGGGTACTATTCCAGCAGACTTTAGCACTTTGTCGAATTCTTCACTTTTATGCTCCAAAAACGTCCAAAATGCTTCCTTTTCCAGAATTTCTCTCCAAAGTACCTAAAATGACAAAAGGAACGAGTTAGGGCAATAACTGATCAAATAAATACGATTTAGGGCTTAAATGACCCCCGAAAAGCGGTACACTTTTCGCTTTATCAAATACCCTTACACTTGAGATTTGCTTGTCCTCAAGCAAATGCGCTTTTATTCTAATCAAAATAAAAGTTAGGGGTCATTTAACACTAATATAAAAGTAATTACAACAAATAATCGTTCCACTTTAATCATAATAAGCACGGAGATTACACACTAGCACCTCACAAGTAGTGTTTAGATACTCACATCTCTCAGGTGTCATAGAATTATATCTCATAAATGAAAATGAACAATATCTCTCACTACCTGTCATAGCAAATAGATTACCATAGGCTTGGGAAAGGATCGAAAACCTTCTCCACTAGGCGTAAGCACCTAAGATAAACTATCAAAGAGGGCTTTACAAAAAGGGTTGTAATGAGGTGTAGGGATATGATAAACACGGTTTTGTTGGATAAGGGATATTTTACTGGTGGCGAGTTAAAGATCTTGATTAATTACATGTACAATATGGCGTTGCTAAGCCAAGACTAGACTCGACTTAAGCTAATCAAAAACTAACAAAACATAAATAACATAAAAAGAAACGGGATGGTAGTCCGTATGTTTTTTCTACTTTTCTTTTTCTCATTTTTTTTTCTTTTTCTCTTGATTTTTCGATTTTTTTTTTACTTAAATGTAAATTTTATTAAGTAAAGGAATTGCCAAAGGCAGTACAAGAGAGAAAAACACAAAGTGTAAGTAAAAGTTAGGACACATCCCTAACTTCCACACATTTGTATTAGCAAAAAAGATGGCATAGGACAACATTCCCTAGCTCAGATACAAAACAACAAAATAACTAAGCTAGAAATACATAAACCAAAGGAGGATGACAAAATGAAGCCAAATTCAAACTGTAAGCCCATATGTACTTCTGCATCATCAGGTGTTAAAGGGACCAACAAAAACACCCAAACCAGCACAATACACAAAGACTATAAAGAAATCAGGGCAACATTATACCATCCAACACATAACCAAGAAGTCAAGCCATGCCATCCAAGAGCAAGAACAGCAAACCACCGGGCATATAAAAGGCTCATATGCCACAACTACTAAAAGAACAAGGAAGTGCCAAAGTAGCAGTTAAGGAGAGTTTGCCTCCTTAAAAACCTTCCTATGTAAAACCCCAAGTGGCAAAACCATAGAGAAGGACAAAAAGAGTGCAACACTCTCCAAAACCTTCCCATAACATAATCATTCAACTCTAGAAGATCAGCAGCCCACAAAACTCACAGAAATCTAGAAACCACTCATAACATCTGCCATAACTCTACATTGCAGACACCTTGCAGCTAAACTTCCACAAATGTCAATATCAAAGATGAGATTACACTTCCACAAACCAGTACCTTCTTGATGCCAATTCACCCAACNGTGGCAAAACCATAGAGAAGGACAAAAAGAGTGCAACACTCTCCAAAACCTTCCCATAACATAATCATTCAACTCTAGAAGATCAGCAGCCCACAAAACTCACAGAAATCTAGAAACCACTCATAACATCTGCCATAACTCTACATTGCAGACACCTTGCAGCTAAACTTCCACAAATGTCAATATCAAAGATGAGATTACACTTCCACAAACCAGTACCTTCTTGATGCCAATTCACCCAACTAAAAACTATAGAGAACCTGCATATCATCATAAGAAACAGAAACTAGAGATCAAAATTGGCCAACCCTTCCACCATTCTTCTGTTTTGCTCATTTCTACCCAAAGGGATATTCCAAATATAGGCAGCCTTGTAAACATTAGGAGAGAGTTTGAACTTTAGACCCAAAAGCTTCATTCTGATTATGCCAACAATATGGTTGAAAACACAGTCCTCACTCCTAATAACTTGACCAGCCCTTCTATTATTCCTTTCCAACCAAATGCAATAAACAGCAGAACCCAACACCAACCTTTGAATCACACTCCATATATTATTAGTAGATGGTTTGTTAACAATAAAGGAGATAACACCAGCCCACTCATTACCTATATTATCAAGTTCAGCCATAGGTTTCAGCCTCTCCCACAATCTCTTAGAAAAAACACATGAAAAGAACAAATGACTATGTGTTTCATCATGCTGATTACACAGTAAACAACTCATATTTCTAACCTCAAACCACCTGGACAATCTATCTCTGGTTTTTAATCTCTCCCCTTAATTTCAGTCCATAAAATGAAAGCATGCCTTGGGATGCATTGATAAAACCAAACATGGTTATGCCAGATAACATTTGGACAATCTTCCATAACAGTTTTCCAAACTTCATTAACTGAATACTCCATTTCTTTGCCCTTTTTGTTAATCCAAACAACTTTGTCATTTTTATTAGTATCAATAGTGGGAATAGGAACATTTAAAACAGAATCAAATTTCCCATCCCATTCCATTGGCCAATCCCATTCATTACCATTAATCATATCAACAACTTTAGCAGTATGATCCATACAAGCAGAATCAAGATCAATACTACTAATAACATTGCTCAAAGGACCATTTGTNTTTTTACTATGATCACAATCTTTTGAAAACTGTTGATTGGAATGGAAAACTGTGAGTAACATCTGATAAGCACTAAGTACCGTTTTTGCCACTATTAAGTCACTCAGATCATGAACCATTACTCACTTGCGAGTGAGCGCGTATATAGTCTATAGGCCTATGGGACTGAACATCCCACCTATTGCTGGAGAGGCAATTAGGGCGTGCTATATTCGAGGTTGGCTAGGTATTTGGCAGTGCCTAGCGAAGGGGGCATTTGTTATATTATGAAATTCCGCGGTTATTGTCGACTTATGATTGGTTTGTTTAAGGCTTTGGTGTCATGAGCTTAGTAGAGTGGTATTTTTCGGGCGTATAACAACGTAGCCCCTTTCGGGCGTATAACAACGTAGCCCATTTCTATTAAACTTGGAATATTGTGATCAATTACTTTACTTTAAACCTATGGATTCACTCAACCTTTGTGTTGACTTTAGCATGTTTATCTCAGGTGTTAGATCATTCCGCTGAATATATTACTTGGAGGAGCTTGGCCAAGGGCATGGCTTGGTCATAGAAGACTCCGAAAACCTTTTTGGACCTATATTTTTTACCGCACTATCTTTTTATGATGTAAATTGAATGTTTTCAATTATAAAATTTATTCTAAAATTGTTTAAGTAAAACCGTTCTTTGTACCTTTTGTTATGATAACAATCGAGTAGCACCCCCAGAATTGTATGCTTCTGCTGATCCGGTTTTCAGCGTGTTACAATAAATTAAACATAAAAGGAAAAGGGATGGTAGTCCGTATGTTTTTTTTCTCTTTTCTTTTTCCAAATTTTTTTTTCGTTTTTTTCTTGTTTTTCGATTTTTTTTTTACTTAAAGGTAAATTTTATTAAGTAAAGGAATTGCCAAAGGCAGTACAAGAGAGAAAAATACAAAGTGTAAGAAAAAGTTAGGACACATCCCTAACTTCCACACATTTGTATTAGCAAAAAAAGATGGCATAGGACAACATTCCCTAGCTCAGATACAAAACAACAAAATAACTAAGCTAGAATTACATAAACCAAAGGAGGATGACAAAATGAAGCCAAATTCAAACTGTAAGCCCATATGTACTTCTGCATCATCAGGTGTTAAAGGGACCAAACAAAAACACCCATACCAGCACAATACACAAAGACTATACAGAAATCAGGGCAACATTATACCATCCAACAAATAACCAAGAAGTCAAGCCATGCCATCCAAGAGCAAAACAGCAAACCACCAGGCATATAAAAGGATCATATGCCACAACTACTAGAAGAACAAGGAAGTGCCAAAGTAGCAGTTAAAGAGAGTTTTCCTCCTTAAAAACCTTCCTATGTAAAACCCAAGGGGCAAAACCATAGAGAAGGACAAAAAGAGTGCAACACTCTCCAAAACCTTCCCACAACACAATCATTCAACTGTAGAAGATCAGCAGCCCACAAAACTCATAGAAAACCAGAAACCACTCATAACATCTGCCATAAACTCTTCATTGCAGCCACCTTGCAGCTAAGCTTCCACAAATGTCAATATCAAAGATGAGATTACACTTCCACAAACCAATACCTTCTTGATGCCAATTCACCCAACTAAAAACCATAGAGAACCTGCATATCATCATAAGAAACAGAAACTAAAGATCAAAATTGACCAACCCTTCCACCATTCTTCTGTTTTGCTCATTTCTACCCAAAGGGATATTCCAAATATAGGCAGCCTTGTAAACATTAGGAGAGAGTTTCAACTTTAGACCCAAAAGCTTCATTCTGATTATGCCAACAATATGGTTGAAAACACAGTCCTCACTCCTAATAACTTGACCAGCCCTTCTATTATTCCTTTCCTGCCAAATACGATAAACAGCAGAACCCAACACCAACCTTTGAATCACACTCCATATATTATTAGTAGTTGGTTTGTTAACAATAAAGGAGATAACACCAGCCCACTCATTACCTATATTATCAAGTTCAGCCATAGGTTTCAGCCTCTCCCACAATCTCTTAGAAAAAACACATGAAAAGAACAAATGACTATGTGTTTCATCATGCTGATTACACAGTAAACAACTCATATTTCCAACCTCAAACCACCTGGCCAATCTATCTCTGGTTTTTAATCTCCCCTTAATTGCAAGTCCATAAAATGAAAGCATGCCTTGGGATGCATTGAGAAAACCAAACATGGTTATGCCAGATAACATTTGGACAATCTTCCATAACAGTTTTCCAAACTTCATTAACTGAATACTCCATTTCTTTGCCATTTTTGTTAATCCAAACAACTTTGTCATTTTTATTAGTATCAATAGTGGGAATAGGAACATTTAACACAGAATCAAATTTCCCATCCCATTCCATTGGCCAATCCCATTCATTACCATTAATCATATCAACAACTTTAGCAGTATGATCCATACCAGCAGAATCAAGATCAATACTACTAATAACATTGCTCAAAGGACCATTAGTAGACCACTTGTCAAACCAAACATTACAATGTCTACCATTACCAATTTTGACCCATATAAACTTTCTAATCATATCTCTTAAGTCCAGCAGCTTCTTCCAACTCCAAGGAGCACCTTTCCTCAACTTAATACTCCAAACACTTTTACCCTTCAACCTATAAATCTCAATCCATTTCACCCACACAGTATCTTTCCTATTCACAATATTCCAAAGGTGTTTAGACATTAAAACTCTATTCCAAAGTTGCACAGATTTTAACCCAAGGCCCCCTTGACACTTAGGCTTACACACATCTTTCCAGGCCACACTAGCTTTACCCTGAGCAGACTCTCCCCTATTCCACAGAAACCTTTTAAACTTTTTATCAATAGTCTCACATACACTAGCAGGAAGCACAAAAAGAGTAGACCAGTAAACTTGGATAGATGCAAGCATAGAGGAAATCAATTGCAATCTACCAGCAAAAGAGAGGCTCCTATTTCTCCAGTCACCAATCCTCTTATCCACAATATCAATTAAGGCCTTGCAATCATTAATCTTAAGACCCTTAGAGACCAGGGGAACACCTAAATATCTAATAGGCATTTTACCCTCTCTAAAAGGCATAACCATTTTAATATTGGCCATAACATTAGCATCTATATTACTAAAGAATGATTCACTTTTATCCATACTTGGGTATAGACCAGAAGACATACCAAATTCATCAAGGCCTCTTCTCAGGACTGAAGCAGAGATAAGATCCCCATGGCAAAGCATCAACAAATCATCCGCAAAGCATAAACTAGTAATCTTGAGCTCCTTACAACCCCAGTGGTATTGAAATTTCTTTTCAGCCCTTACCTGTCTTCTAACCATAAGATTGAGCACTTCCATCACCAAAGTAAAGAGATAAGGGGATATTGGATCCCCTTGTCTCAGTCCTCTACCAGCTTTGAAAAAACCATGGGTTTCACCATTGATGCACACAGAAAAATGGGCAGTAGTTAAACATGCCATAATCCATTGGATCATAACAGGATGAAAACCAAAATTAAACAGGATATTCTTCAAAAAACTCCAATTCACTGTATCATAAGCTTTAAGGATATCAACTTTAAAAGCACATCTCTTAGCACCCCAATTCCACCCATAACCCCTCATAAACTCTTGGGCTAAAAGGATGTTATCACAAATGTGTCTACCAGGAATGAAAGCACTTTGGTTGACATCTACCAAATCATTTAACACCATCTTAATTCTGTTAGTAATGACTTTACTAATGGTTTTATATATGACATTACAGCAAGAGATGGGTCTGTAATCAGTTACCAGAGAAGGAGTTTTAATCTTTGGAATAAGAGATATAAGGGTAGCATTAAACTCACCCAGTAACTTGCCACTAGAAAAGAATTCTCTCACTGCAGCACATGTATCCCTGCCCACAACTCTCCAAGCAGCTTTGAAGAACTTAGATGTATAACCATCTGGTCCAGAGGCCTTGTCATCATCAATGTCAAACAATGCAGTTTTGATCTCCACATCAGTAACATCACCAATCAATCCCATAGCAGTTTCAGCATCAAGCTTCTTAGAGAAAAGGCTATCAGGATCATCAATTGGGTAAATAGCATTATCCTCTTTGAAGAATTCTTCAAAATGATTAACAAAACAAGCAGCAACATTGTTACCAAGAAAAGAGTTACCCTACCTATCTTTAACCTCATCAATTCTATTCCTACTCACCCTACCCTTGATCATGTCATGAAAGTAAGAACTGTTAGCATCACCTTCTCTTAGCCATTGAATCTTAGCTTTCTGCTTTAATAACCTTTCCTCATCAATAACAGCATCCTTATAAGCTTCAGCATAAACCATTTCTTCTTCTCTAAGAAACACATTGTGAGGATCTTTATCCAAACTATTCTGAACTCTGTCCAACTCAACCTTTAAATACTTCATGTGGAAAACTAGAAGGGGGGTTGAATAGTTTACCTCTTTTTAGCGTTGATTATCTTTTAAAATCTTATTGAAACTTTCGTGTAAACAAAGATTTAGTTTTGAAGATATATCAAACACAATATAAATATATGCAAAGATAAAGAAAGAACAATCAAACCACAACACGATAGTTTATCGTGGTTCGGCTACAAGGACCTCTTTTGTCCTTGCCCTACGTCCACGCCCCGAGTATCCAACTCGAGAGTTTCAAGCACTATCAACAAGCTCCTTTATCCGGCAGAGAAAACCTTACACGTCGTTTATACACGCTTTCCGACACTAAGCTAAATGTCGAGTTCTTTACCAAGGGTACAACCACTCCCGTTAGTTCTTTCACAAGGGTACAACAACTCCCTTTACACTTGGTATTTTAAGGCACAAATACTAACTGATCACAACTATAACACACAATGAATATGGAGTATAGACTTAAAGAAATCTACGCAATGCTTTAGTTATCAAGACTTGCAACTTCTTGTTGGAAGCTTGAAACTAGAAATGAGTTAGTGAACTTCTTTGCTACAATAAGAAACTTCACAACAATGAAATGGTTAAGGGTTAGATGAATGATAATCTGAATGTGTGTGAAAAAAATGATGAGAAGTGATAAAGCAAAAATGCTAGCAAATGGTTTGGTATTTATAGGCAAAGTCTTTTTGTCCTGGCGGAACCCGCGGAACCCTCACAAGGGTTCCGCCCGTGTATCCCCAGGGTTCCGCCAGATCTGACATCTTGAACCTTTTGCCAGAAGTTCTAAACCAACCTAAGTCACATCAACTTATTACANTTATTAACAGCAACACCTTTACCCTTATTCTGAGCATTGTCCATATTCTTATCTTTCATAACAATACCATCATCAACTTTCTTACCACTGCTTTCCACTGGAACATACTTCACATTATAGTTCTCATTGCCACTTCTCTGAAACATACCTCCCCTGCCTTGCATACCTCCTCTACCTCTACCATTAAACCCCCCTCTATTCATACCATAATCATTTCTCTGTTGCCCATATGCTCTACTAGTACTAGCAACATTCCTATTAAACTTTCTAGCTTCCTGCCATTCCTCATCCCTTTTACTATTGCCATCAACCTTTACTTCATTAACTCCAATATTCTTAGTCTTTCCAATCTCATCAACCACAATAGCCTCTTTAAACTTACAGGTTCTCAACTCATGGCCAAAAACCTTGCAATGAGTGCATAGAGGGGGCTTCCAAGCATATTCAACCTTAAGATTCATAGATCTACCAAGCCTCTTGTAGCAAACTTCAATATTATCTACCAATTCAGTTGAAGCATCAACTTCAATTAGCACCCTAGCAAAACTAGCCCTCCCAAAAGCTTTCTCACACATAGATTTGGTTATTCTATCCATTATAATTGGATTGCCAATTCTGCTAGCTAATCTACTTATACCCTGCACATTCCAAGCTTCCAGAGGAATATTCATGATTTTCACCCATATTGGAACTTTAGTAGGTTCAGGCCTCTCCATACATATACCTGCCTCCCATTTTTGAACAAAAAATGGCTTGCCATCAACTAACCATGGACCATTCTCTAGCACAAACTCTATCCCCTCCATAGATTTAAACTTAATAAACAATAAACCACACTCATTAGTAATGATCTCTACAATTTGATGAGCTCTCCACATTCTTCTTAAGTGGCCAGAGATCTCATTGTAATTCATTTTTAACCCTACAAAATATCCCACAAGAGTTAAGTCCCACTTCTTACTACCTTCTTCAATGACCGGATCCATGTCCACAACTTCCCTACCTTGCTCATTAATCCTAATAGGAAACTTAGTAAGCTTATTATTACCATACCCAGTAAGTCCTTTGAATGCAGAGACAAAAAAGACAACTGTATTCATCACCTTTTCATTCATAACAGTATCATGAGACTTGTTTTCGGAACCACCATCACTTTTACTACCCACATTCTTAAAGGTTTCACTTAACTTAGGCCATTGATTACTTTCCCCACCCCTATTCACATTTATATCCCCATTAGAGTTGCCAGAAACACTAGCATTAGTCTTACTAGGATTTAACACAGGGTTTTCCTCAAAAGGTACAGGCATATCACCATTAGTTACACTACTCATACCAACATTAGTATTAGCCTCTACCTCATTAGAACCATTAACATTACTACTAATATTAGGAACAACATGAGACTTACCATGATTTTTAGCCTCAAGGTTTGACCCACCATCAATCCCAGTCAACCCCTGAGAACTAGACATCATAGTAGCTTCACTTTCCCCCTCACTAACCTCAGGCCCATCATCCTTAACCTCCATATTCTCACTATCATCACCATCATACTCAACACCTTCCATTCCGTTTACGATATTCCTATTCTTACTACTACCCTTTTTAGTACCTTTCTTAACACCCAATGACAATTTAGAGCCACCACTAGTATTCTTAGCAGCTAGTTTAGAATCACTACTAGAGTTTCTAGTACTCCTCTTAGATCTCACAACATCATTAGCCACTGGAGGTGGCATAGAATTAGGGTTTATAGGATCTGGGTTTTTTGGATCTGGGTTTGGTGGATGAGGATTGATTTCAGACATGTTTGTTTGAGAATTAAACACCAAACATAATATGTTTAGGGATCGAGAATTAATGAAAGGATGAAATAGATGCTAACGGAATTATGGAAAAAGGGGGAAATGACAAGAACAGTGAAAACGGAAATATAAAATGAATTTAATGAGGTGATTGAAATAGAAAATATGGTGAAATTTGGTATTAAAATGTAAAGGATGAACAGTAGAATTCAATACAAAAAACAAAATCAAAATCCAATGGCTAGATCGAATTTAGATGATGAATTTCATAATAAAATGTGTTATGTGAACTTCTTTGTGATTTTATTTTCTTAATTGAATATATTAGATGATTGTTGCTATTTGAAGTTTAGCTAATTGTATATCTAAGCATATGTGCCCTATTAGTTTATAGCTAGCTTTCCGGTTTATACTTAACTAGATCTTATGCTAGATTTCTTGCGTTAGGATTGCTATATTATGCTTGCATTGCATATAGGTATAGATGGCTTAATCTTACTCAAACATCTTGTAAATGAGTTAAAT